>LPNX010741143.1:471973-484692 GCA_001517045.1 Pseudotsuga menziesii | reverse complement strand
ATATATATATATATAAGTGGTAGCCCATGAATGGGTAACTAGTATTCAAGGATGGATAAGTCAAGTTTAATATTTGATATGCATTAAATTGCATATGCAATATATTGCATAAGTGATATAGCACATATGCGATAAAACGAGCACGTGTTATATCGCATATGCAATATGTGTTATATAAAAAATGTTGGGTTGTGTGCTCTGGGCCAGGTTTACTGTAGCAAAAGACATAATTTTTCTGAACCCGCACACATAGAGTTGTTCAACCTGCAATTTAATCAATACTTTCACAAATACATAGGTTTTGTACAAGTTTGGGTGGACTTCAATGGGGAATGTACGTAATAGAGGTCGAAAGTCAACGAGGAAGGTGCTTACACCAGAAGAATCTGAAAATAAAAAAGAAAAAAAGGTGAAAGATTCAAGAAATCATTGGGATTCATTGGATGAGCAAATAGTTCCCATTCCCACTTAACAGATTCCTAACGTAGAGGCTGAGGAAGATAATTCAACATTAAAGGAAGATGGTTATAGGAAAGATGATATTATTGATCCATTATTAAGCGGACAATCTTGTCAAGATTTCAATAATTATGTTACTCCTAATGCAAATGTGACTCAACAACAACCATTTGAGGTGGTTCAATATTCTAATCAAAGTTGTCATCATGTAGTGGATGTAAACGTCACTCCAACATTTCAAATTGAAATAAATCTCACATCAAAACGAAAGAGAACTCCTAAACACATACAAGTGGACGAGAGAAAATTGAATTCCATGGAAGGTAAGGTGGCTAAACGCACTATCCTTCATCATTGTTCTCAAATAATGAAACAATATTTTGATAACAAATTCGAAGCCGGTAAATGCCAATTGTTTTTAGCTTTGCTTAAATATAGAAATATGGCAAATTTTAGAATAAATTTAGGCATAAGAATATTGAATAATATCGAATCAACTAATCACATTGTTAAATCTCTTGCTGCTGCATTCACATCGATTGGTAAAAAAACTCATTCACAGGGTTGTAATGTGGCTCACCACATATTGGATGAATCAATTGTATGTAGATCCACAACACAACGCCGTTTACTTAAATGCACCTAAAAAATTGTGCCTTTACATCCAAAGACACTTAAAAAATATTCAGTAAGAAGATACAACCTTGATGTAGAGGGACAAATGGAAACATTATGGGAATTTAGCGGTAGGTTTTGCCACAAAGACATGAAGTTAGTCGAAGCACTGAAGGGACTAGTGCACACGTTTTCGCACGATAACACTAGGAATTCTTCTAACACAAAGGATGTGTTAAAACAATGTAGGGGTTCTATGAACAATGAACCTCATGTTAAACATTATATTGACATGACACAAACTGAATTCTTTGATATGTCTAAAGTTTCCCATGTAGAGCTAAGGATTGGGAAAAGATGGAAAAATAGAAGCCTTGGTACGTTAGAATCAATACCATCCGGAACACTTGTTGTTGTATATACCACATAGATTTTGATCTATATTATCATACATTTTCACATATACAACATTTTTTGCATCCTAACCATGTGTATTAATTCTCAAGTATAGTACCACCAATGTCATCTAGATATTTCATTAATAGCATGATATGTCTAAGGCAAGATGGGAAGACACATTACTTAAAACAATGTGTAGAGGTTTCTTGCAACATTTTTGGAGGTCTATCATTATGGTATTATTTCATCCATGAGAGTGAATATCAAGCATTCGGGAATGCAATTGTCAAGAACCAGAACTATCTGTACGAGACATATCAGGTAGAAGATGGAAAAGAAAACAGGAAGATTAAATTTGTGACTTCACAGGTGACTTCATGTACATTAAGTTAGTGACTACATGTACATATTTTTATGTTGTTTTCTAACACTATTTATTTTTTTACACTAGGTGCAAGTATGTGATTTTATTTCAGAGTTTCATGGAAAGATAAAACTGTACATTCAACATGTCGACATGGCATGTTGGAGAGATGAGAAATTCAGAATATGTCGGAACACCTTCCCTCTCGGAACAATACTATCAATGGTTGAATTTGCGGAAAAGTACACCCTACAACCACATAATGAAATATAAAGTCAATACTATCATTCAGAGCAGGTGAGCATAATCATCCATATCATGTATTGACATGGGCCAGATAGCAATGAAGAGAAACATGTGATACTAAAAGAAAGTTACTTCTACCTAAGTGATGACTAGATCCATGAAATCCATTACATGCATCATTTATTTAAATTATTCTATGATCACATGATAGCTATTGTTATGGAGAAAACTTCCTATGGCTTGGGGTACCACAACAGACAGAGTAACCACAGAAATCAATCCCTTCCCATATGCAAGAGAAACAAAACATCTAACACTAAATAATCTCAAAACATACCTTATTCTAGATGGTTTATGTAGATCCCCGTTGAGCTTTTCCAATCTCGCTTGTATTAGCAATTTGGTCTATCAACATTCAGCAAACAAGACAAGCATTCTACATAATGGTGCTATACCTACTCTAGCATATATAATCAATAACATAGAAGCATTTAAAAGAATCCATGGATTCGATATTCATTTAAATACACAATATTGGACAGGAAAAGATATTTCTATTAATATAAATCAAAGATTACAATGGTGACAACCTCTGTCGACACGTTTGCAAACTGGAGAAACTGAGTCCTCCACCTGAGCCTCCACCACTTCAATCCTCCATCTCTCAATAGAAATATTCCAAGAAAAGGCAATCTTGGGAAGAACACAAAGTGCTCCAAGGGACAAAGGGATGCAGACTCAAGTATAAGCTCCGGCAACAATGGACTATAGTTTTCTTTCTCTTCAATTCCTCTCCTTTCAATGTATCCGAAGGGTTCCTTATATAGTGCTTCAATAGGGTTATGGAAGGTCAAATCTGAGTGATATCAAGGCATATGGAAGGCCAAGAGACAAGTGACTGGGATCCACATCAAGGAAAACTCCAAAAATATTTGGCCTTTTGCACACATCCCAATGTACACGGGTTTAAGGGTCATATCCGCGTATATACACGAGAATAGGTTTAAAAGTCATGTATGGAAAATAATGCATGTTTTTAGCGATGATATTGGAAACATCAAAGGTACAAAAATGGTCCATGGGGTCCGAAGAGTCTGTAGAGGGATAGGGAAGGCCATAAATATGTGATCCACCATGTGTGGTAAAATCATCTATAGCAGATGCTCCCTAATGGGTGCGGTCAAAGGGGTGATATGATGGCCGAAATACATTACAAGTCCATCCCAGAAGTGGAGTGATGAAGAACCATGTGGAAGAACAAGCCATCCAATAGTATAATACAATAATCAAACTCTGCCCATGACTGCAAGTACATACAACAGTCTTGGATATATAAGAGTACAATGGCCATGAATAGGCATGATACAAAATATGACATGTGTGGTCATCGCCACGTACAATATAGATAGATCAGAATCTCCATGATGAAGATATACAAAGTATCATGATCTCTAGGAAAGCAGAAGATATACACTTGATCAAGATCTCCATAATGGCTGAAGATATCTAACATACACTCGATTCAAGTCACGAGAGCTAAAATCTCATGAACACTAGCACGATCAAGGAGATGTAGCACATATGAAATGCCACCAACCTGGAAGGTATTCTACATAATCCACTACGATTACATGTCCTACTATGTGAATAGAGGTGTCGAGTTCGAACATAGTAGTCCATCGTTTGATTACCGGTCATTGATGTATAACGTTAACAGACGCAAGATTACCCATCAATAATGAAAATGGGAATCAAGGTACTAGAGTGCAAACTAACAAGTGTGAATAAATGTGTTGAGGTCAAAGACTTGAAAGAATCCATTGATCAGGGGACATTGATGGGTTCCCAAAAACTGTTGATGGTGAGAGAACCTGCCACTGATGACTGCAAGTCTCAAGGCACTCACAATGACTCTAGATTCCTATCCCAGAATAAATGATCTGAAGTCGATGGGATAAAATATGGTCGAAGGAGGGAATGAAGGCATCCCAGTAGTAATACCGAGAATGGCCAACATGCAAAGTAAAATAACTGAGGAATGGCCGACTCAGGTTTCAACCTCCTTCGAACAAGAGCATAAAGGTGAATGGTCCCTAAATGTAGGCATCATAGACTCAATATATAAAACTGGGACATCTCTACGACATAGGAGGCATCGACAGAGGCTCCATAGGGACTGGAAGCTTAACCAGGCGATGGAGATAAACTCAGAGAAATGAGTGCAGCTCCTAAAGTAAAACTATTAACCCAACCAAAGGATGTGATATATAGTCCTCTATTCGAAGGCGACACGACTCGACTACTGCCAAAGATAATATCTTTTCCTGTCCATATTTTTGGTTTCATGGTTTTTTTTTTGGACTTTTTCAAATATTTTAAAAATCTTGAAAAATAATAAAAGTTCTTTATAGTTACAGACTAGGAGGAGATGAGTGTCAAGGGGCGAAAAAAATAGCTCCAAGTAGTGGAACGTACCTATGCTCAATGCAACAAAACCTATGTAGGATAACGACACTCGGGGAAAGTCCCCTCCCAGTAAAAAATGGGGAATCAAGCTGCAAAAGATTTGTAAAATGGCTCTTCTTGGCTAGACATGAGACAAGCTCAAGCTATATAGTTGATAACCAAAGTTAGGGCGGCCATTCATAAGGCTCAATAAGGAAAGAAAAACTCATAATAATGAAATTACAACTTGACATAAGGGAGTCCTGGGGAAAAAGGCCAGCAAAAAGATCAAGAGGAGTATGAGGCTCTTGCGCAAAGTCATGGCGATACTATACAAAGGAATCCCACACCCTTAAGGAAAAATGTTGGCATGGGTGCCAAATGAAAAACATGAGCTAACTAGGGCACCCATATATGGTCAAGCTCTACCATTCACATCATGTCACTTCTAAAAGCAACACGGAGGTTCCGTGACAAGATAGAATGGGTTTGTACCTAAGGTTATAATGAAATGGTCATAAGGTCATGCAAAGTGAAAACAGATGTGAAACCTAAACTATATTCTAGTTTAGACATAATATCTGAAATCGGCATGAATGGGTAAAAACCATGGTCAAACGGCGCTCAAAATGGACTCCTACATCATCAAATTAGTCGAAAACAGTCCAAAATGGTCAGAAACGGTAAAAAACTATAGAAAGCGGGTAAAAAATTTCAAAGTTTCTATAAATAGTAAAAAATTCAAAATTTCCATATCATTTAAAATTTTTACCCATTTCAGCTCAAAACTTCCAACGCGAATTCCGGGCGCATCGTCCGGTGAAATTGGACACCGTTTGTTCGGGGTAAATCCTCATGTCGTCCTCTTCCCAATTCATGCAAATTTTTTCAGTTTCCATGGTCAATTTTATTTTCTAGGACCATCTAAAGTAGGAATTTCAGCCCACATGGATATCGGGGATTTTTTCGCGTATAGGGCTAGCCATATGCGGAAAAACCTCCCAAAACTGCATATATACATGGTTTTTTTGCAAACAGTCATGTATGCACCCACGAATAAGGATTTTTAAGGTAAACAATGACCAAAAATCATTTTTTATGTGCAGGATGGTTCTAGAATGGAGAGAGAGGGAACATGGTGATGTAGAAGCGGTTGTTCAAGGTGACTTAATGGCCCAACGAGCTCTACGTGCATGCGGTTTGTATAAGTTTTCGTGTCTTGGAATCCTAAGGGCCAAACCAAGACTCCTGCAAATGTTAGTGGATTACTAGGATCCAGGCTCATATTCTTTTAACATTGAAGGGATGTCTCTCAGTATAGAGATTGAGGACATATACTTTATTACTGGCTTATCCCGACGAGGAGAGGTGGTAAATCTACGATCTCATGGGCCCAGAGGTGGTCTAACTATTGATAAGTACATTGCGGTGTACTAATTTCCGGACACAAAAAGGTTGGGATTCAAATCTCAACAAACTCGATCCAGGTGCTGGGACTGAAGGCCATACTATTGACACTCGATAGGATAGTCAGTCTAGACTCACTCCACTAGGCCTCATGGCCATTGATGTTCTATGCGGTGGAGTGTATGAGACCCACAATTTACGACTAGAGCACTACGCTGTTGAGTAACATGAAACAACAACTCAATGACTGCAAGATGGGTAGGGTGAGAAACTTCAGTTTTGGCAGCATACTGAGCACATTATTCTTTGAGCGTGTACTGGGCTAAGCCCTAGAGTGGACATTCCTCCACATAACTAGGAGGAGGTAGGGTGGCTAACCCGTACCCAACGGACTTCTTTCCATGGTGGCGACTGCATATCATTTCCATCGATGACTACTCCTATGTAGGGATAGATTTCTGGGGAGATTTGCACATGCCCCTACCACCAGGAGCAGCATATGGCGACATAGGTAATGAATCCCAAACCATCTTTTTAATTTTTTTGAATTATTAAATTTTTTTGTGTTTTTTTATATATTGACTAAAAAGACATGTATTGGTGTGATGACACATAGTGACAATCTGTCATGTGTATGCAGATGTTGGACCATGGCGACCTGACAGTTTCCCTCATCATAGACAGAGGGGAAGAGGAGATGACATCATGGGTGTGGATGCCGAGCAGACACTCCAAAGCATCCACACAAAATTTGTATGCTTGACACACACGGTACCCATGGTGCAAGTCGAGGATTTTCCTGAGGACATGCAGGGCCAGGTGGTTGGTGTACCACGAGCATGGGTTCGATTATTTCGATGGATAGCTAGAGCTGTGGTGTGCTACCATGATCAGAACCACCCTCCTCCTCCTATGGATTAGAGACCTGAGAGTGTTTCATTTTTGTACTACCGTGTATTATATTTTGGTGGCTCGGAAGCCCCAATTTTTTTATTATGACACTTATGTATTATGAAATCACATTTTGGATGTTTAATGAAAAACTTTTATGATGATCAATTTTATTTATTTACATGTGTGTAAAAATTGTATGTTTGGGATATGCTTATGGCCTATGAAACAAATTCCAATCTAACAAATAGTTAGCATATGAGTCAACAACTTAATTAAAAATTCTTGAAACATGTATGTATGTTATGTTCTCAAATTGTCATTCTAGCAATCTCACACGTAAGAATCTTCCTAATAATGTCGGATCCCTAATATGATACAAGCCATTAAGCGTTGAAACCACTAATAGTGAATCAAGACGTACCTCAAGAGAGAGAACACCATGTGAAATGGCATCTTGCAATAACTCGATAACGACACTATATTCAGTAACATTTTTCAAGGAAGGTCATAAACATACGCCTCCTGAACACAATTCTTGACCCATAGGAGTATAAATCACCCAAGCAGTAGAAGCTGAGGATCCCCTAAGGGTTAAGTAATTTCCAGTGTTTAAGGAGACCTTTTGATATTTTCCATGCCCAAGTTTGAATCCCTTGGAGCCCTTGGGACAATGACAAAATTCCTGAACACCTTGTAGAGTGTTTAAGTACCTCAAATATGTTTTACGGTTCCATAGTTGTTTCTCTAGTTCCCAATACCACAACTTATGCCCCAGTACCCTACAAAAATGTCCTTGGTGGGTTGAAGAAGTTGCAAGAGTCCAAATGACCCTTTCAGTGGTCATTTGTGTTTTATTGAGGTCATAGTACCCTACGAGAAGGTCTAGGAACCCCCATGGTGGATCATGACACTTGGAAGCATCCTGGTGTTGTTGAGGTGGTTGAAGAAGCCCATGGAGCCCCTTTATTGATGAAGAAGCCCCTTGACCAACATTTTATGGTGTAATGGTAATTTTACCATTAAAGGTGATGATGTGTCCATTAATGACTTGATGAAGACTTGGAACCATTCATGAATATCTTGATGCCCATAAATCCTTTGTTGGGATCATGGAACCCTTGGACATTGTAATTATGCATAAGAAGTTCTGGAACCCACATAAATGGTGGCATGATTACCCTTGGGCACTATATGATAATTGATGGTGCATTTGGAAATGAATTGCATGTTTGAATCCATACATATGGTGGTTTGTAAGCTCATGATTGTTGAATCCTTTTGATATGATGTAATATTTGGTCAAGATTCCCTCATCACTTGGCGATGGAGTCCTATGTGATGTGCTTGAATTCCATGGAAAGTATCTTGTTTAAATATTATATGATATCTTTGAAAGAGTCCTTGAAACCTTTGCATGTGGTGCCTTGGGTCTTGAACCTTGGTGATCTATTTCCCTATTTGTGGTTATATGGCTATTGGGATGTAGATGGAGATATATCCCATGGAGGTTCCTTTATTTGTTGAAGAATACTTTGAAAGTCTTGTAGTTGGTGGTATGGTGTTTGGCACCCTCATGTGTGGGGCCTTTGATGTCCTGTACATATTCTGGAATTTAAGGGTATTAGACCAAGAATTTGCAAATAAACCCATCATTGGTAGATAGTTCTCGTCAAGCCATTTCCGTTGATATCTGGAGCATCTTCTAACTCCTTATGGTTGAAGAGATATGAATTTTTGAAGTAGTTGTACCCAACCCTTTTGGGTGAGCTAACCAAAAAAAAGAGAATTTAATTATTTGTAATTTTGAATTCCATGTTGACCAAGTTTGAGGTAATAAATTTCCTCCAAGACCTATATAATTATAATATCAAACATTTCATTTTCTCATCAACTGGAATTTCGAAACTCTTCGAGAAAAATGAAAAAAATTTGGAGGATAAATTTCTCACCATCTTCACTAAAAAGTAAAATATTAAAATATTGAATTTATTGGTATTCTGTAGGAATACCTCATAAATAACTTCAAGCAAGCATAATTAATTAAAGAAAGTTATTTACAAAACAAAATTTTGAATTGTTGTGTTCGTGGTGTAAATCCTCATAATTAAATCTTGTTTGTGCATGTCCATGTCACAAATAAGGGCTTACCAAGCCTTTTTGGTACTTGCCAACATGGAAATTCTCTTAACCTAGATGATAAGAAACTCAATTTGTAATGATATTAGCAAATATTAACACCACCTTAACACTACCAAATATAAATTGTGCTCATATAACCACCTTAACACCATAAAATGTAAGTAGCCCCAATATCACCACTTTAACCCCAACAAGTTATAATTTGTGTTATTACCACCACCTCAACATCACAAAATGTAAGTGGTGCTAAAAGATGGATTTTCTTATTGCGGTCGTTAGGAATTTTTTCACAAAGCAGATTGATCTAGCATCCTACACTAAGGCCCAGTAACTAAAATAATATTCTTTTAAGGTTTACTCCTTATTTGTGGGTCAAGGGACATGTTAGAGCTTAAAGGGGTTTGTGTAGGTTATCGATCCTCTTCGAATTTAATCCTCAGATATATTAGGGAAGAAAAACTCATGTTCTTTAAACATTAGGACCACACAAAATGTAAACTAAACCAACCATTAAATCTTAGAGAGGTAGGTGTAGGTACTCGATCTCGTTCCAATTTAATCCTATGATCTCTAACGAAAAAACATCACATATTCTTAAACATGAGACCCACTAAAAATGTAAACTAAACCAACCACTTCATTAAAATATAATTATCCAAAGTTTCGTTCACAACTATATTTTAAAAGAAATAAAATAAAATAAACAAGACTAATGAATACAATATTTTTACTGTAATGTCCCTCCTATATACCCCTAAGAAAATTGAAATTTTGAATGTTACTGTATGAGGGCTTCTGGGTGAGGAGCTCAAGTGCCAAGGCCCCACCAGAAGAAACCTGAAATATTAGGCAATTAACTTCCTAAAATCATAAAACATCAAGACAACTTAAAAGGACGGGAAATTGGAAAACCTCTAAGTTGAATAATGAATGGTTTAGGAGCCATAATATTTCCTCCAGTACACAACCCAAAAGAGGGAAGAGTAAGTGAAAGAACCCTAGTAACCTCCAAAAAATTTAATAACACAAAGGGGCTGACAGACACATGTATGACAGGAACTAGGGTGGCGGACGGACTTCCAATAAGGGATCGGAGAAGGTTGATAAAAGACTTATGATATAAATTATATCATAAGGACAAGGAAAATGATAAATTAACCCTTCACAAAACATTCATTAAGGAATCAAATACCACAGAAGCATGCTTAAAACCCTAGAGGTATAGATACAAACTATAGGTAAGCTATGAAAATGCTATCCTATAAATCATACAAAGAGTATAACCCTACCTACGCATATACTTATATATGTATGAGAACTACATCACCTTAACGAGAAATGTACTTAGGTATGTACATTATTATAACCCTATCTACACATATATTTATATATGTATGTGAACTACATCACATTAACGGGATATGTACTTAGGTATGTGCTTTATCATACAAAGTGTATAACCTTACCTACGCATATATGTGTATATGTATGTGAACTACATCATGGTGACATAGGTATGTGCATTATCATGTTAACCATAGAAAAAATATATATACAACCCTACCTATGCATATGTATAAAATATAAGTAGGTTTGTGCAAACCCAAATTAATTAAAGAGATGGGTAATTTTGACTTAGGAATATTCTACCCACTATGCATTAATGGGTGAATTAAAGATACGATTTTCAATGGAGGAATTAGTGGGAGTCATTCCCCTCACTAAAGAAAATCATGGGGAATATGTCAGGCATTGGGAATAATGGGGCTACTATTTTGGTTCATGGCCTAAGAAGGAATTAAATAATTTATGAACCTACAGTAATCTTAGGGCTGAAAGGGTCACCACGACTTAGGGCTGAAACGGTCACCTGGAAAATGTCCAAAAATTCCGCCCGACAGTTACGACAACAACACTTGTGTAGGAATTGGCCAGGAGATAGGGAAAGCATTGTCTCACTTAATTAAGGAGTAAATTATATTTATAGGGAGTCGAGATGTGAAGGGGGCAACCTCAGTTCATTATGAGGAAGGGATAACGCCCAGCGTGCGCAGAATATTTGCTCACTACCCACCCATGGCCGTATCTGCACTTAGTATTTGTTTTAAAGATGAATTACCCATTTCTAAAGACATGAACTTCGATGGGTATATCGAGAGTTCCTGGAGGGAGTTCGCATGCATTTGGTAAGTAAAACCCTTATCCGCTCTTCATGTTTTATGCAAACACCCTTAGTGACTCATAATGGAGTTGAAATGTGAAGGTTAGGATAAAACTGGCAACTAGATGTAGAGGATGTGATTTCTGTTTGGGGATTTTCTGAAGCTCTCCCAGAGAGAATATATGCACTTGGATATTGTCCCCTACATTTACAGTTCATCTTAAAGGCATTTACAATCCTCACTATATGTAGGATCCCTCCATAATCGAAGATGATCCTTCCTAGAGGGAGCGATAAAGAGTACCATTTTGGGCTTAGAATAATTCCCAGCAATGAATGATGAGTTCAAAAAATTTTGTTGGTTCGTGATTCCAACAGTATCCTCCTTTGCACAAGAGTTGTAATGGACTACAATTTATTCTGCAGTTGTCGATAGCAAATTTTGCATAATATCTCTTCCCGTGAGTCTTTATGTCAATGGCCGTTCACAAATGAATTTTATTTTGCTTCTCTCCTTTTGTTTGGGTATGAGCCATGTCATCCTAGAATAGAACTAGGGACTCTGAGAATTTTATAAAAAAACCAATGTCAAGTTGCTGTAAACATGCAATTGGGGATTATCCCCAACCCTCGCTGCATTGTGGGATGATGGACACCTAACGCAGGGTTCAGTTCCGAGAGTTATTAATTATAAATCAAGTTAGAAAATAGTATAGGTTGTAGTTCCAATGCAAGTTCTAAGATCTATGTATGCCACAGTTGAAAATCGAGCTGACCAATCGGTGCTGAGTGGTAAACAGGTATTCTTATGCCACTAGTTTCAGCAACGTTACGACCCAGTGTTTTCAACTTAAACTATGTGTCTGTGATTTGCTGGGTTCTCATTTTTGGGTTACCCTGAATAATTGAAAGCATTTTCTACTCTTTGAATGTGTATGTACTACCTGTAAACTTTTCGCCTTAATTTTTATATTTACTATATTATGTATATAGTTCATATAGGGTGGTGGAGAACATGCCGAACAGGATTGATGGTATTGTAGGTTATGTTTTGGACTAGTGGAGATACCGCCACAGCACTAGATAGAGTCAGCAATAAAAATAAACAAATAGAGGACGATCCCAGCTTGGGGATTTAAACAAAAATAGGTTACGAACCTTTATAGCATTTTTCTAGTTGGATAAAAAAAAAACTGATGATCGACCTATCTGGGATTCATTGTCAAGGATGGCCTTATGAAAGAGATACTTTGAGTGAGTGGATCTGTGAGAATAACAGTAAGAAATGTATGGCGTCGTTGCTGTTGTCAATTGTAATCCTTTTAAGAAATAAATGTCACTGGTAGTGACCCCTTTTGTGGATGTAGCCTAGGGATTGGGTGAACCATGTATATTGGTGTTTTTGTCTGATGTATAAATGGTTTTATTTTATTGCTCATGTTTTATGAATGCTGCGCTGTAACCCTACTAATTTTTAGTTAAATTTCAGAAAAGACATGCAAGGTAACATGTGAATAATTAATGGCTTGAAAGCACAAATGATGATGAAATGCCTCAAAGGTTATGTATGGATACGTATTGGAATTACTT
>LPNX010741143.1:420131-464069 GCA_001517045.1 Pseudotsuga menziesii | reverse complement strand
TATATGACATGCATTTTTAAATGCTTATTTACATTTGTACACTTTATATTTAGTTCTAGAGGTTTCTTATATGTTATATTGAGGAGATATGTTTTAGACATACCTTGGGAAAGCACATTATGCTAAGGATTAAAGGATCCTTCCATATATGTTTTAAATGAAGAAAATGATGTATTGGACTATTGTTGAAACCAAGTTAAATATGTACATGAAAATTCATTTATCTATGTTATATGATTCTCTTGTGGACTCTTTCGTGGAAAAGTTGCAGGTACTTGAACCTGAAAATAGCAATGTGACACAGAGCCATGATGTGAACCAAGGCTTCACCAATATTATGACCACGGTTACAATCAATGTACGTAAATCAGCCTTCCTATATAAGTTGCGCTAAATGGCTCAAAAATAAGTAAGGAGTATTTTTTTCTAGATGAGTTACAGGGTTATATAACTCATGAATGATGATTAAAATCTATGGAACTTATTTCTAATAAATGATTAATGAAATTTTGGCTACCGATTCACGAATCGGGACAATGACAGTAAAGTCATGCAAGCACCAAGGAGTGTGTGTTGCAAGAATCCCGGTTAAAATTAATACTAAATACGAACAAGGAAAAATTCGGATGCTGCGGGAGTACCTTGGTGTTAGGAAAGTGATTGCCGCGTGAGTAAACTAGTGTTAGGAATATATGCTACAGAAGCAAAATGGTGTTAGGCAAGCGATTGTTGCGTGAGCACATTGGTGTCAGGCATATGGTGTGGCAAAATACCTAAGCAAAAATTTGGACATCTGGAAAGACAGGACACTGTTTGATGTCGCTGAGGAGAAAACTTTTAACTAGTGGTTAAAAGGGGAAGTAACCTCAGAACTATTATAAGTCCACACCAGAATGGAAAAAACATTGAACTCAAAGGGAGTTTGAAAAACATAATGAACGTAAAATAAATAAATAAAGGATCCTTCCTTTGTTCGAGGACGACATAACTATCCAAGGGTTGGGATGACCCCCCAAAAAGTAATAATTATGTTTTATTGATCAACGAATTGCATTATGAAAATGATTAGGCATTGGGATATCATTAAAAATCTAGAAGTCGTTCTTTAAATTGTAACTGTGGTGTTTCACATGGATCTTTTACTTTTAAAAGCTGAATTATAATGTGTGATGTAGTTTACTAAATAAATTTTTGGGAGGACCCAAATTGTGTTACAGGAAATTACAGGTCCTGAAAAAATAGCGACTTGCGAGGTCAAGGAAAAAGGGGTCTACAGGATCATGACAGGAAATACAAAGCAAATCAAGGACGACTCAAAAGGAGGAAGGAAAACTATTGAAGGACAAGAACACCGAGGATGGTGTTAATTTTAGGGGGGAAGGATGTAATGTCCCTCCTATATACCGCTAATCAAATTGCAATTTTGAATGTTATTGTATGAGGGCTTTTGTGTGAGGAGCTCAAGTGCCAAGGCCCCACCAGATGAAACCTGAAAGATTAGGCAATTAACTTCCTAAAATCATAAAACATCAAGACAACTTAAAACAGCGGGCAACTGGAAAACCTCTAAGTTGAATAATGAATGGTTTGGGAGCCATAATATTTCCTCCAGTACACAACCCAAAAGAGGGAAGCATAAGTGAAAGAACCCTAGTAACCTCCAAAAAATTTAATAACACAAAGGGGCTGACAGACACATGTACAACAGGAACTAGGGTGGCGGATGGACTTCCACTAAGGGATCAAAAAAGGTTGATAAAAGACTTATGATATAAATTATATCATAAGGACAAGGAAAATGATGAATTAAGCCTGTACAAAAGATTCATTATGGAATCAAATACCACGGAAACATGCTTAATACCCCAGAGGTATCGATACAAACTATAGGTAAGCTATGAAAATGATATCCTATAAATCATACAAAGAGTATAACCCTACTCATGCATATATATATTTATATATGTGAACTACATCATAGGGATGAGAAATGTACTTAGGTATGTGCATTATTATACAAAGAGTATAACCCTACCTACGCATATACTTATATATGTATGAGAACTACATCACCTTAACGGGAAATGTACTTAGGTATGTACATTATTATAACGCTATCTACTCATATATTTATATATGTATGTGAACTACATCACATTAACAGGAAATGTACTTAGGTATGTGCTTTATCATACAAAGAGTATAACGTTACCTACGCATATATGTGTATATGTATGTGAACTACATCACGGTGACATAGGTATGTGCATTATCATGTTAAACATAGAAAAAATATATATACAACCCTACCTATGCATATATATAAAATATAAGTAGGTTTGTGCAAACCCAAATTAATTAAAGAGATGGGTAATTTCGACTTAGGAATATTCTACCCACTATGCATTAATGGGTGAATTAATGGTACGATTTTCAATGGAGGAATTAGTGGGAGTCATTCCCCTCACTAAAGAAAATCATGGGGAATATGTTAGGAATTGGGAATAATGGCACTACTATTTTAGTTGATGGCATAAGAAGGAATTAAATAATTTCTAAACCCACAGTAATCTTAGCGCTGAAACGATCACCAGGACTTAGGGTTGAAATGGTCACCTGGATAATGGCCTAAAATTCTGCCCGATAGTTACAACAACAACACTTGTGTAGGAATTGTCCGGGAGATAGGGAAAGCATGGTCTCACTTAATTAAGGAGTAAATCATATTTATAGGGAGTCGAGATGTGAAGGAGGAAGCCTCAGTTCGTTATGAGGAAGGGATAACACCCAGCGTGCCAAGAATGTGTGCTCACTACCCACCCATGGCTGTATTTGCACTTAGTATCTGTTTTAAAGATGAATTACCCATTTCTGAAGACATGACCTTCGATGGGTATATCGAGTGTTCCTGGCGGGAGTTCGCACGCATTTGGTAAGTAAAACCCTTGTCTGCTCTTCATGTTTTATATAAACATCCTTAGTGACTCATAATGGAGTCGATATGTGAAGGTTAGAGTAAAACTAGCAACTAGATGTAGAGGATGCGATTTCTATTTGGGAATTTTCCCAAGCTCTCCCAGAGTGAATATATGCACTTGGATATTGTCCCCTACGTTTCCAGTTCATCTTAAAGGCATTTGCGATCGTCACTATATGGAGGATCCCTCCATAATTGAAGACGATCCTTCCTAGAGGGAGCGATAAAGAGTACCATTTTGGGCTCAAAATAATTCCTAGCAATGAATGATGAGTTCACAAAATTTTGTTCGTTCATGATTCCAACAGTATCCTCATTTGCACAAGAGTTCTAATGGACTAGAATTTATTCCTTAGTTGTCAAGAGCACATTTTGCATAATATCTCTTCCCATGAGTCTTTCTGTCAATGGCCGTTCACAAATGAATTTTATTTTGCTTCTCTCCTTTTGTTTTTGTATGAGCCATGTCATCCTAGTGTAGAACTATGGACTCTCAGAAGTTTATAAAAAAACCAAATTCGATTTGTTGTAAACATGCAATTGGGGATTATCCCCAACCCTCGCTGCGTTGTGGCATGATGGACACCCAACGCAAGGTTCACTTCCGAGAGTTATTAATTATAAATCAAGTTAGAAAATAGTATAGGTTGTAGCTCCAATGCAAGGTCTAATATCTATATATGCCGCGGTCGAAAATCGAGCTGACCAACCGGTGCTGAGTGGTAAATGGGTATGCTTACGCCACTAGTTTCAACAACGTTACCACCCAATTTTTTCAACTTAAACTGTGTGTCTGTGATTTGCTGGGTTCTCATTTTTGGGTTACCCTAAATAATTGAAAGCATTTTCCCCTCTTTGAATGTGTATGTACTACCCGTAAAAAATTTTCCTTAATTTTTATATTTACTATATATTATGTATATAGTTCATATAGGGTGGTGGAGAACATGCCGAACAGGATTGATGGTATTGTAGGTTATGTTTTGGACTAGTGGAGATACCACCATAGCCCTAGATATAGTCGGCAATAAAAATAAACAAATAGAGGATGACCCCAGCTTGGGGCTTTAAACAAAAATAGGTTACAAACCTTTATAGCATTTTTTTGGTTGCATAAAAAACAAAAACTGATGATCGACGTATCTAGGATTCATTTTCAAGGATGGCCTTATGAAACAGATACTTTGAGTGAGTGGATATGTGAAAAATAGTAGTAAGAAATGTATGACGACATTGTTGTTCTCAATTGTAATCCCTTTAAGAAATAAATGTCACTGGTAGTGACCCCTTTTGTGGACGTAGCCCAGGGATTGGGTGAACCATATATATTGGTGTTTTTGTCTGATGTATAAATATTTTTCTTTTATTGCTCATGTTTTTATGAATGTTGCACTATAACCCTGCTAATTTTTTAGTTAAATTTCAGAAAATACAAGCAAGGTAACATGTGAATAATTAATGGCTTGAAAGCACAAACGATGATGAAATGCCTAAAAGGTTATATATGGATACGTATTGGAATTACTTTAAGTTATTGATTAAGATAATGTCGTTGGAATATTTTAAGGGTATGTTATTGAATGAATGAAATGCATACACCTTACGACTCGTTAATAAGAATGTATGTATATATATATATATATCGATTAATCTTCCAATGTTAACATCTCCGTTCAAGGGGTTGATAGATCTGAATCTCGGGTATCTTACAAAGAATAGTACCTGAGATTTGTCATCTATCTAAGAAGATTATCTATCTATCAAAATTTAAATACATTGTATGCAAGTTGAAGATTATGATGTTTTACCTACAAGGAAATGCCTCCTTTTCTAAAGGATTGGAAAAGGACAAGTTATGTATAAAGTGTTTCCATAAATTATAGACATTGTGTTTCAGTGTCATGAATATTTGATGAGGCAGCTGATACCTAGTATGGGCTCTAAAGGGAAGCTTGTAAAGCATTAGTAGTTCACATGTTTATCCAAGGTACATGTTGTCTTTGATAGGAATTCCATTGTTCTTATCATATTATTATTTTTGTGTTATACCTCTCGAAATCTTGCACTTCATTTAAAATACCATGTAAAGGAAATTAAAAACCCACCACTAACGTGATTGCCTCATTCTGTAGCATAGAGAAAACAGAAACTTTTTCCCCTTCTCATACACAATGGAATTAGGATATAATGGGTACGTCACATTTACTCTATTTCTAAAAATAATAAAAATAAAAAACACTCTATTTCTGCATAAAATTCCAGAAAAAAAAGGATATTTTTGTTGTTCTTTTCTGCTAAGCGATCGAGGTCTTAATATGTTGAGTTCGTGAGTGAAATTTACCACTCAAGTAACTTTCACCCATATATATATATATATATATATATACCTTTAGTCAAATACACCAAACCCAACTTTCTAATGGTGGAGTCTGTTTTTTTTCATTCTACTGAAAAGAGATTCTACTGGTTAACTCAATTTTCCTTTTCAACAACAAATATATATAATACACGATGAATCTCACTATGTTATTGCAAATAATTGAACCTAGCACGATATCTATCGCAAATAAAACAAACAAAATATTACATTTATGCTACAAAGAAATCTACAAAACAATTACCGATATTATCGAACCACCATAATGTGTGAAGGAGGAGAACCTTTCAACGTTTTCAAATTATATAATTAAAAAAAACAAAAAACTTATAAACATTAGTTATCACTTCCGAGCAATCGAATCTTGTTAGGGATTCGCTTCCAGTCTTTCCTCCTAAAACAAAGATATAATACAAACTTGTATAGATTATAGTCAACAAATTAAAAACCAAATCACACAAAGTTCTATTCCCATACGCTTAGCATTGGAATTCCAAGAATTAAACACGATAATGACCACATAAAAACAAATTACTAAAACGAAGGATTAAAACATTTAATACAGTCAAAGTATCCGCACGACCCAAGGTCGAATCCCTTAAAAAACCCACCTATATAATCACAATGTGTTAAAAACAATCAAACTACAAAACATTAAACAACATTAACCCAGCCAAGCATTCGACCTCGTTTCAAATTGCTTAGAGCTCAACTAGGAGCTTTTAATAAACCAAACCATATGAACTCATGATCGAATCTTGTAAGTGAGAGCTAAATTATTCAACACATCTACATAGGTTGCGATACAAACGCAAGGCTTCAGACCAAGTCCTTACGGCTTACTATGGAAGACACCAAGTCCTTTAAATTAACAGAGCTATATTATTATCAACTGATGCCTCAATTTAAAAACCACATTTCCACCATTCATATCCATTATCGAAACCTTGGAATCATAAGTTCCATTGTAGAGCAACGACACTGTTAACATTTAAGAAAACACATACAGATTTACAGAGTCTATTAACTAACGAAACATCACATTCACATGACAAATCCATGCAAAGGAATTTACAGAGTCATATTAACACAATGCCCAACAATTTGAATAAACCCCAAAACCCAACCAAACAACAAATAGCGTAAACATTACAACCAAACATCTCCCACACCTAGTTTTGAAACCCTTTCATAAACACAACAAGTTTAACATTTAGGTACAAACCCAATTATTTTTATGGGGCTTACCCGGGATGCTTGCATAGGTAACCCAAGAGCTCTTCCTTTCCAAAATATAGAGTACCCATGCTATCTTCACCTGCAACAACAAAAAATGAATCTTGGTTCAAAAGTATGCAACATCTGTAAACCAAACCAAAATTCAAAGGTGTTATCACACAAAAAAATGGCATACATGCCAACGCTCTCAAGGAAAACCTGGTTGTTCTGCATGGATGTGCAACTCTCACCTAGAGCGTGAGACCTCCTCCCAAGACGAAACACACACCAAGGAAATGACCATCGAAAACTATAACGAATTGTAAGGTAGGAATCTTGCAAATTACGAGGTTCATTTAATGTGCCAACCTCACCACCACCTCTATGCAAATCAAAACCCATAAATATATAGTGTGGCTTCATACTTCCTACCGTCGTATTAAACCGCATATCCATAGTTTTAAAAACCTTTCATATTGCTATTTGCATAGGTATTGGCTATAGTTTCGATGGCATACAATATGCCATAGTATAAACCCTCCACATTAATGTATAAACATAAAAGTTGTATAAACAATGTTTTAAACCTTCGTCACCATAGTTGTTACAAACATGCATGCATATAGTAAAGCCATCTATACCATAGTTACAAAAAAATATTTAGGATTAGGACCCCTTTTTCCTCTTTTATCTTTGAGCATTGGAATAGTGTAGTTCAGGTTCAAATAGTTGTATATGCTAGGATTTCGTTACGTTATGTCCACAATCCTAGGTTCATAGGAAAAGTCCCCTACATAAGAATAGGAACACACGCACTATCTCATAATGAACTAAGTAAACCATGTAGCATAGGAACCTTGCCTTTCTGAGTGGACCTTAAAGGGAGAGAACTGGTCCACTCCACCCCTTGACATACAGAGGTAAGTCGACCTCTTCATAGAAAAAAATAAATTAATTAAATACACTTAAAATGAAAGTAAGACATAAAACAGAGTAAGTATCGCTAATGTCAATAATTAAGATAGATAGGAAAAGTATGTTTTTAGCTGCCTCGAAGTGTAGAATTGTAATATGTAGAAATCATCATCATACAGGAAAAACTCACAAGGAAATCAAGAAAATGAAGATGTCCTTAAGGTCTAGCAGTTTATCATCCTACGAATTTTTTATTTATTTATAGATGTTAGGGACAGTACAAGTGGTATCAAATCCCACATTCAAACAATAAGAGAACTAATGGGTGCTACCAAACATTCATTGCAGAAATAAACATTTCAAAACTGTATTTGAAATTTTGTGAACTAACAGAAAATTATTTGTTACTAAATGTTTGATAGCGACATTTAAAGAACAATCCAGATCATGAATACAAAAGAAGACAATAGACGAAAAGGAAATCTTAATTGCCCAACACGGGAAGAAGAACTAGTGGTAGAATTAAATTTTGATCTAATGAAAACCATACAAAGTATGCAAGAAGACTTACAAAGCTTCAAAGATGAAAATATGAATGAAATAAAAGAGCAGCAATCAATCAATGAAGCTTTACTGCGGAACATGACGGGAATAATCCCTCATGGAAAACATAGCCATTCAACCAATAAAACAAAATAAAATAATCATCGCAAATGAGCCAGCATCCCAAGGGAAGGGGGAAAAGAAGATCACATGCTTGAGCTTCCAAAAAGACATTATTACAGTGTTTCTAGTGATAATTCACTTTCTCCTTGCAAAAAGAGGAAGAAAAATGATGAAAACCTCCAAGGATAATTTCTAAAGATAAAATCCCCAACCTATGAAGGATAAATGAATACTAGTGAGAGAGATGAAGAGTGGCTTCTAGGTATGAGCAAATAATTCTAAGTAGACAACTACTCTAGTGAAATCAAAGCCCGCATAACCATCTATAATTTAAATGGAAATGCAGCTAGATGGTAGAGATACATAAAGCACACCAAAAAGGACGAAGTAAAAGAAATCAGATGGAGTAACTGTCACAGAATATTTCAGGAGAAATACATGTTTCAGAGATTCTTTGATAGGAAGGTGAAAGAATTTCATGAATTAAGGATGGGCTCCATGACCATGGGCACCTTCATTAACATATTTTTTGATATTTTACATTACGTGCCTTACATAAAGGACGAAAAAGTGAAGATACAACAGTTTTTAGGATGTCTTCCTCCCAATTTTCAAGAGACAATTGAGTTTGACATGCCCAAAACTTTGGACACTACCTTACATAAATCGATTCTTTGATATGATGATGAACAACTTAAGAAGGATAACATAAAAAAAGTTGAGACGGGTCTAGGATCTTCTCGGACAAATGCAAACCTGGTTTTAAAACACCACCCTCCCTAAAATTGAACAACACTTTTCTAGCCAACAGAAAATTCAACAAGAAAGGTACAAAGCCAAAAGTTCCTGGACCAAATACCAACTGACAAGCAGAAAATAGAGGAGCTAAGGCCGCCCCATTTTATGTTAGTTGTTGGAAATTGCAAGGACACCATTATGCTAGATATTATCTAAACAATACTCGTGGAGTCTTGCACTATCTACTGGAAGACCCAATGGTAGAATACATGGCTACAACACCAAGGATCTATGCAACACTTGATGGCCGACAGAAAGACCATCAAACCACTGTGGTCCAAATACTAGGTAAGGTTTCAAACACTTCTATTTCAATTTAGATTGATCTCGATGCTTTCCAAAGCTATGTATCACCCAAGATTGTTGAAACATGTAAACTAGAAAAAGTAAAACATGAGTAACCATGGCTAGTATAATTAACCATTGCTACAAAAAGAAATATTTCAGAAATAGTGAGAGAATATGAGGTAAAATTGAACAATTCCCCCCCTAAAATATATTTGAATATCTTACCCTTAGGATCGTACGATGCACTTATCGGCATGGACTGGTTGGAACAACACCATGTCGTGCTCGATTGTCTATACAAGTCAATATTGTACACATATAAGAAAGGGAATCACACAAATATTCAAGGCATACACAAGAAGTTTTCCCTTAGACAGATATCCTCCTTACAAGTGAAGAAGTGTATAAGGAAGGGATACAAACTATTTGCAGTAAGCATCTAGGATGTAGAAGCTGAGAGAGAACAACACATCGAGGACTTTTAGGTTCTCGTATACTTTAAGGATGTATTTCTCGAGGAGATACTGGGATTACCACCAAAACGAGACTTATATTTTTCCATAGAGATGACAACAGGGTCAGTATTGGCTTCAAAAGCCCCATACCACATGAGTGCACTAGAATTGGTGGATCTCAAGTTGCAATTACAGGAGTTGATTGAGAAGGGTTATACCCAACTGAGTATGTCCCCTTGGAGAGCACCTATACTTTTTGTAAAGAAGAAGGATGGTATGATACAAATGTGCATCTATTACCTCCAACTTAACATGATGACCTTCAAGAACTGTTACCCACTCCATAGGATCGATGACTTGTTCGACCAAATCGGAGGAGCACAAATATTTTCAAAGATCGACCTGCGGTCTTGATACCATCAAGTACATATCCACAATGAAGATATACATAAAACAACCTTTTGCACGCAATACGTCCATTATGAGTTTGTAGTAATTCCTTTTGGGTTAACCAATGCACCAACAAATTTTATGTGCATGATGAACAATATCTTCAGCAAATACCTAGATAAGTCTTTATTGGTATTTATAGACGACATACTAGTTTACTCGAATAGTAAAGAAGAACATGAGGAACATCTCCGCATAGTACTACATGTGTTACGGTAACACCAGCTTTACACTAAGTTTAGTAAATATGATTTTTACAAACCAGAGATACACTACCGAGGTCACATCATTTTTTAGAAGGGGATAGCCGTTGACCCAAAAAATATTAAAGCCATAGAGAAATGACCTACCCCTACCTGTGTCACAGACATTATGTCATTTTTTGGATTAGCATTTTACTATTGAAAGTTGATCGAGAACTTTTCATGGATTTCTCGTCCCATGACCGCCTTAGAAAAGAAGGAAAACAAGTTTTTGTGGACAACCAAGTGCGAGGAAATTTTTCAGAAGCTTATGTAGCTTTTGACTACTACACCGATACTACGAATTGTGAATCCTTATGGTAATTTTGTTGTTTGCACAGATGCGAGCAAGGAAGGACTTAGAGGAGTCCTCATGCATAATGATTGTGTCATCTATTACGAGTCACGAAAATTAAAGGAACATGAACAAAATTATTCCACTGACGAATTTGAGAGAGATTTTTCTCTATTTGTTGGGCATGTTGATAGAGAGAGAGAATCCATCATCGCCAGTGCTAACATTGATATTGAGAGGGAGTATTCAATTTTGACTGGTAATTATTTCAATGCATCCACCACCAGCAAGTGGTATATTGATAGTGGAGATTCAGGACACATGACAGGTGCTTGAGAGATGTTCTCCGATCTTTCATACGAAGGGATAGATGTAGAGGTAGTGTTGGGAGATGACACAAGCTTTAGATCTACTAGGTGTGTGACCATTACATTTCAAAGAGAGTCCATGACTCCCATGACCTTGAGGGACATATTGTTTGTAGCTAGGCTCAAGAATAACTTGATATTAGTTTCCATGATCGAGGACATGGGTCTTGGGGTGTCTTTCCTAGATGGACATATCTGAGCTTCTCCCAAGACTGTAGAACCATCTTCCTCTTAAAACATTGGATTCATATGTGGGAAATTATACAAGATTATGTTTCATCCCCAACATGCTTTGACACATAACAATGATAGTGAGGTTTGTGAACTATATCATAGGAGTATGGATCATGTGCTTTATCCAACTTTGAGGATGTTCAGGTACATGGTTACAGGTTTGCGTGACTTCAACCTTGAGCATAGTGATGTATGCATATGGTGTACTTTTGGTAAGTACAACAAGACTGCTTTTACAAGCAGTGATAACAGTTGAGCAGAAGTCCTTGATTTGATACATTCTGATTTGTGTGGTCCTATGTCATTTATTTATTTGGGAGGTTTTGACTATTATGTGACAATAATTGATTTTAATTCAAGGAAGACCTGGATCTACTTCCTCAGGAGTAAGAAATATGAGCAGGTATTGTAGAGGTTCCAAGAGTTCAAATCTCTTATGGAGAACCATACAAGGAGGAGTATTTGAGAACACATATCATACAATGAGGGTGACTATACCTCAAAGGATTTCTATGGGTATTGAATTCAACAGGGCATTTGGATACAATTGACAGTACTGTACAATCCTGAGCAGAATGGAGTGGCATAAAGGAAGAACCGATCCATTCTTGGAGCAGCGAGAGCCATGTTACATGATGAATCACTTCCTTCATTTATTTGGACATAGGCATGCAGTACAAATGTATAGTTGTTGATTAAGTTGTCATTTATTCCAACAATGTATAGTCATTGATTCCAACATGTCTTAGTGAACGTTGAGGAACCCCTAAGGGTTAAGTAATTGTTAGTGTCTAAGGAGACCTTTTGATCTTGTCCAAGCCCAAGTTTGAAGCCCTTGGATCCCTTGGGACAATGACAAAATCCCTGAACACTGTGTAGAGTGTTTAGGTACCCCAAATATTTTTTACAGTTCCCCAGTTGTTTTGGTGGTTCCAAGTATCACAACTTATGCCCGAGTACCCTACAAAAGTGCCCTTGGTGCATTGAAGAAGTTGCAAGAGTCCAAATGACCCTTTCAGTGGTCATTTATGTTTTATTGAGATCATGTTACCCTAGGAGAAGCTCTAGCAACCCTCATGACAGATCTTGAACCTTGAAGGTTTTCCCGTGTGGTTGAGGTGGTTGCAGAATCCTATGAAGTTGCTTGCTTGATGAAGAATCCCTGAGGAAACCCGTGCAAGCACATTTGATGGATTAATGGTCCCGGTCCAATTAAAGGTGTTGATGTGGTCATTAATTACTTGATGAACACTTGGAACCCTTGATGAAGATCTTGATTCCTGTGTAGCCCTTGTTGGGGTCATGGGAA
Organism: Pseudotsuga menziesii; assembly: GCA_001517045.1. Lineage (NCBI taxonomy): Eukaryota > Viridiplantae > Streptophyta > Pinopsida > Pinales > Pinaceae > Pseudotsuga > Pseudotsuga menziesii. Next base: position 451,477 of record LPNX010741143.1, on the reverse strand, counting down.
CCCTTGGAGATGGTCATTATGCATGAGAAGTCCTCGCACCCACATAAACGACGGCATGATGACCCTTCGACACTATATGATAATTGATGGTGCATTTGGAAAGGATTTGCATCTTGGAATCCATACATATGGTGGTTTGTAAGATCATGATTGTTGGAGCCTTTGAGATGATGGAATATTTGGTCACAATGCCCTCATCGATTGGCGATGGAGTCCTATGTGATGGAATTGAAGTCCATGGAAAGTATCTTGTTTAATTATTGTATGATATCTTTGAAAGAGTCCTTAAAACCCTTCCATGTGGTTCCTTGGGTCTTGAACCACGGTCCTATTTGTGGTTATATGGATATTGAGTTGTAGATGGAGGTAGAGCCCATAGAGGTGCCTTGATATGTTGAAGAAGACTTTGAAACTATTGTAGTTGTTGGTATGGTCTTTTGAACCCCCATGTGTGGGGTGTTTGACATCCTTGACATATTAAAGAATTTAAAGGTATTATACCAAGAAGTTTGCAAATAAAATATCATAGGGAGATAGTCCTCGTCAAGTCATTTCTATTGATATGGGGAGCATCTTCTATCTCCTTACGGTTGAAGAAATATGAACTTTTGAATTTGTTGTGCCCCACCTTTTTGGGAGAGCCACCAAACAAAAGAGAAATAATTATTTTGAAATTTTGAATTGCATGTCTGCCGAGTTTGAGGTCATAACTTTCCTCCAAGATCTATATAGATAGAATATCAAACATTTCATTTTCTCCTCAATTGTAGTTTCACAACTCTAGGAGAAAAATGCAAAATTTTGTGGAGGATAAATTTCTCGGCATCTTCACTAAAAGGTAAAATATTAAAATATTGAATTTATTTTCATTGTGTAGGAAAACCTCATAAATTACTTAAAACAAACATAAGTAATCGAATAAAGTTATTTACAAAAAATAAATTCTGAATTGTTGTGTTTGTAGTGTAAATTCTCATAATTAAATCTTGTTTGTGCATGTCCATGTCACAAATAAGGGCTTGCCAAGCCTTTTTGGTACTTGCCAACATGACATTTCTCTACATAGATGATAATAAACTCAATTTCTAACGATATTAACAAACATTATCACCACATTAACACCACAAAATATAAATTGTGCTCATATAACCACATTCACGCGATAAAATGTAAGTATCCCCAATATCACCACTTTAACTCCAACTAGTTATGATTGGTGTTATTACCACCACCTTAACATCAGAAAATGTAAGCGGTGCTAAACGATGGAATTTCTTGTTGTGGTCATTAAGAATTTTTTCACAAAGTAGATTGATCTAGCATCCTAGATTAAGGGCAAGTAATTAAAAAAATCTATTTTTAAGGTTTACTAGGCATGAATTTATTTATGAGACTTCTTATTTGTGGGTCAAGGGACTAGTTAAAGCTTAAAGAGGTAGGTGTAGGTACTCGATCCCCTTCTTAAACGTTAGGCCCACTCAAAATTTAAACTAAACTTACCATTAATGCTTAAAGATGTAGGTGTAGGTACTAGATTCCCTTCCAATTTAATCCTACAATCTCTTAGGAAAAAAACACATATTCTTGAAGATAAGGCCTACTCAAAATGTAAACTAAACCAACCACTTCATTAAAAATATAATTATCCAAAGTTTAATTCACAACTATATTTTAAAAAAGTTATAAATAAAGAAAAATAATGAATATATTATTTTTACTCTATTTCTTAAAAAAAAATAAAAATAAAAAAATACTCTATTTCTATATCTAATGCCAAAAAAAAAGGACCTTTTGGTTGTTCTTTTGTGCTAAGCTATCGATGTGTTACTATGTTGAGTCCGCGAGTGAAATTTATCACTCAAGTAACTTTCGCCCATTTAAAAATATTTATATATATATATAGCTTTAATCAAGTACACAAAACCCAACTTACTTTCTAATTGTGTTCATATAACCACATTCACACGATAAAATGTAAGTAGCCCCAATATCACCACTTTAACTCCAACTAGTTATAATTGGTTTTAGTACCACCACCTTAACATCAGAAAATGTAACTGGTGCTAAACGATGGAATTTCTTGTTGTGGTCATTAGGAATTTTTTCACAAAGTAGATTGATCTAGCATCCTAGATTAAGGCCAAGTAATTAAAAATATATATATTTTTAAGGTTTACTAGGCATGAATTTATTTATGAGACTTCTTATTTGTGGGTCAAGAGACTAGTTAAAGCTTTAAAGAGGTAGGTGTAGGTACTTGATCCCCTTCCAATTTAATCCTATGATCTCTTAGGGAGAAAAGACATGTTCTTAAACGTTAGGCCCACTCAAAATGTAAACTAAACTAATCATTAAAGCTTAAAGACGTAGGTATAGGTACTCGATCCCCTTCCAATTTAATGTTATGATCTCTTACAAGAAAAAACACATGTTCTTAAACGTTAGGCCCACTCAAAATTTAAACTAAACTAACCATTAATGCTTAAAGATGTAGGTGTAGGTACTAGATTCCCTTCCAATTTAATCCTATAATCTCTTTGGAAAAAAACACATATTCTTGAAGGTAAAGCCTACTCAAAATGTAAACTAAACCTACTCAAAATGTAAACTAAACCAACCACTTCATTAAAAATATAATTATCCAAAGTTTAATTCACAACTATATTTAAAAAAGTTATAAATAAAAAATAATAATAAATATAATATTTTTACTATATTTCTTAAAAAAAAAAAACTCTATTTCTATATCTAATGCCAAAAAAAAAACCTTTTGGTTGTTTTTTTGCTAAGCTATCCACGTGTTACTATGTTGAGTCCCCGAGTGAAATTTACCACTCAAGTAACTTTGGCCCATTTAAAAATATTTATATATATATATACCTTTAATCAATATATATACCTTTAATCAAGTACACCAAACCCAACTTACTTTTTCTAATTGTGGACCCTTTTTTTTTTTTTTAAGATTCTGCTGGTTGACTCCGTTTTTCCTTTCCGACGATCTTCTGAAACTAAAGTACGGAAGAAAATGGAAGCATCAGCACATGGAAGCAATATTGACATGCCGAAAGATATTAGGGCTCTTGCGACAGAAATTTTTGAAAAGACAAACAAATATATACTAGACAAGATGGATGTCGATTCACATGACGTGTGCCCCAACAGTGAGGGCGTTCAGCAGCACTTCATCTCGAGCATAGTATTCAGATGTATGACACAAGCGAACCGATATCAATGGGAATTGGAGTCTTATTCGGATTATGTGAATATACGTCACTTGGATGAAATACAATTGGCCGACTGCGGATCGCATCTGTTGAACTATGAAGGGTACAAGGACATCAAGATTGCAATGGCCGAAAATATTGATCTTGTTTTGTTCAGAACTATAATGGATTGGAGCCGCTCGGAAGGAAATATATGGAGCGAACAAATAGTGCGGAGTGGTAAATTCTCAGATTCTCGACGGATGGTGCAGCTCATGGGGCGGGATGCATGCTCTTCCATAAAAATGAGGTTTGAACACTTTGATCTTCACCGTCACTTGAGAGATCAATATATTGCCCTCCATGGGACTTATCCGGTGGTTGCTTCCATTTCAGCTGTTGAGGCTTCCTAGAGCGTTATTATTTCCCAAGAGCTCGTTGGTAAAGATGATCGTGACGGTGAGGGATTGCAATGTGCAATCTGTCATGATATGTTTTTCATTGGTGAGCCTGCAAATCAATTGCGTTGCCGACATATTTATCATAAAAATTGCATCCGTGAATGGTATTATTTTCGGCTTCAACGCCCGCTATGCAGAGACGAACTTCCGTAGCTGGGCTTGAATGTCTCCCACTCTTACTTTTTGCATCCGCAATAACCGTTCTTAGTAGCAAGTTTAGGGTTTAGGGCTTGAATGTCTCCCACTCGGCATTCGTCCTCAAGTCGGCTTCAATTAGGTTTGTTTTGTTGTTCGGATATAACTTGCCTCTGGCAAATCTTAATTCGCCTTCAATTAGTTTTGTTAGGTTCTTTCGATACATTTTGGCTAGGGCGATTCTTATATTAACGTATATATTTTTTGAAGGTTAATTTCAAATATGTTATATCTTTAAGCTCATTCGAACACTATACTACAGTTTGATATTTTGTTCTAGTTATTAAATTTATGGTTACTCTTGATTGTATTTGTTTCAAATTTGTTGTATTTGATTGAACTATGTAAGATGATACACGAGGAGGGTTATTAATTTTTATTGAGAAATCTGATTTATGTTTTTTGAAGAGAATAATTCCCATATCATTATAGTTGTTATGATTTAAAAGGTTAAGAATATTTGTATTGTAGAAAATATTTTTAAATTGAGCTCTAATGACATCCTATGAGAATAGCATCCATTATGTCATTAAGTGTTGATTTAGTCAAGGGGTCTTATTAGTTATTTTGATGGACAACCATTCAATTATACTAGTCACCCCTCCACCAGAATTCCAAGGTATGTCAACCTCAATTCAATTTGACTTGATACTAGTTTATTATCGACTTCAACCATTGATTTACATGCAAAGAATATAACAAACACACTAGGCACACTATTCTGGGTGTGTGCAAGAAGTTGAGGGTCTCTTTTGGCGCGTTAGATGCAATACAAAACTGAAAAAACAGACATCCATCAACTTGCATGGATATTTTGAGATACTTTCACAATGAATCTTGCGATCAGTAAAAAACAAGAAATGTAGGAAATTGAATGACCTTTCCAAATTAATATTTTTTTTCTATTGAAAATGTTGTTAACTATCTAAATTTAGATCAATTTTAATGGGCACTTTTTATTTTTGTGACAAATTATAAGGTATATGTTTTTGTGGGTGCAATGTATAAGTGTCTAAATGATGGAATAAACTTATGAAAACGGGTATACATATAGAGAACATATAAGAATAGTGCACGACTATTTTTCCAATAATAAAAATAATATTTTTAATTTTCTTTTTAATTATCTAAGAGATCAATCCTCGAAAATGGTACATCATTTGTGGGTGCAGCGTTTGAATGTCTTAATGCAATTATTTGGAAATGGGTTTTTTATAGCATGTAGAGATTGGTGTTCTTTAGTGCACCATACAATTTTTTTTTTAAATGGTTGAGAAACGAAAGAGATATGGACGAAACACTACGAGTGTACTTTTTGAGTTGAGGAGTCATGACAGAAGATAAATAAGAAAAAAATAGAAAAAATGATGTATTCTTCTTAAAATTTACATATTTAGAATCTACAAAAAAAACCATATCTGTTTCTAAAATCTCATAAAAAATATAGGTGTGCAGCATAATCAGAGGAACCGCTAAACACGAGCATATTGAAAATTTGGATATAATGTTGAATTAGCCATGGTTTATCATAATCCAAGGCACAGGCATGTTGAATCCGAAGAAAAGTACAAAGCAGACACATAGGCATAGGAATTCCACGAAAGCATGGGTGGAGGCTCGGCCTTATCATTTGGAGGGAATAAATTTTTGAATTTAAAGAATACACGAGCACGATTTAGCTAAACAAAACGCGTGCGCGTTATATAGAAACAAAACGCGTGCACGTTATGTGCAAACAAATCATGTGTGCGTTTTGTAAAATAAAAAATAGCGTTCATCTTCATCATCTTCATCATCTTCATCTTCATCATCATCATCATCATCATCATCATCACCTACATCATCATCATCATCAACAACATCATCATCATCATCACCATCAACAACATCACCATCGCCATCATCAACATCATCCTCATCATCATCACTTTCCTCATCATCACCATCATCATCATCAACAACATGATCATCATCATCATCATCTTCATCATCATCATCCGCAACATCAACATAATAAACATCATCATCACCATTGTCATCATCATCATCATCATCATCATCATCATCATCAACATGATCATCATCTTCATCATCTTGATCTTCATCTTCATCATCATCACCCTGATCATTGATCATCGATCATCATCATCAACATCGCCATGTTCATCATCATCATCTTCATCATGTTCACCTTCATCATCATCATCATCATCATCATCTTCATCATCACCATCATCATCATCATCATCAACTTCATCATTATCATCATCATCATCATCATCAACATGATCATCGTCATCACCATCAACATCATGAACATCATCATCACAATCATCGTCATCATCATCAACATCATCATCACCATTGTCATCATCATCATCATCTTCATCATCCTCATTATCATCATCACCTTCCTCATCATCATCATCATAAACATGATCATCATCATCACCATCACCATCATCATCATCATCATCATCATCCTAATCATCATTATCATCATCCTCATCCTCATCATCATCATCATCTTCATCATCACCATCATCATCATCAACATGATCATCATCACCATCAACATCATGAACATCATCATCACCATCGTCGTCATCATCATCATGAACATCATCGTCATCACCATCGCCATCATCATCATCCTCATCATCATCATCACCTTCCTCATCATCAACATCATCATCACCATCATCATCATCATCAACATCGCCATGATCATTATCATCTTCATCATGTTCATCTTCATCATTATCATCATCATCATCATCATCATGTTCATCATCATCATCATCTTCATCATCGTCATCAACATCAACATCATCGTCATCAACATTATCACCATCGTCGTCCTCATCATCATCATCATCACCTTCATCATCCTTATCATCATCATCACCACCAACATCATGAACATCATCATCAGCATCCTCATCATCATCCTCATCCTCATCTTCATCATCATGATCATCATCATCATCATCATCATCACCATCAACATCATCTTCATCATATTCATCTTCATCACCTTCATCATCATCATCATCATCATCATCACCGTTGCCATCATTTCCATCATCATCATCATCACCATCAACATCATGAACATCATCATCCTCATCATCATCACCATCAACATCATCATCATCATCATCATCATCATCACGATCATCCATAATCAACATCATGAACATCATCATCATTCATCATCATCATCCTCATCATCATCAACATCTGGAACATCATCATCATCATCCTCATCATCATCCTCATTCTCATCATCATCACCATCAACATCATGAACATCATCATCATCATCTTCGTCATCATCCTCATCATCATCACCATCAACATCATGAACATCATCATCATCATCTTCGTCATCATCCTCATCATCATCACCATCAACATCATGAACATCATCATCATTCATCATCATCATCCTCATCATCATCATCACCATCAACATCATGAACATCATCATCATTCATCATCATCATCCTCATCATCATCATCACCATCAACATCATGAACATCATCATCATCGTCTTCATCATCATCCTCATCCTCCTTATCATGATCACCATCAACATCATGAACATCATCATCATCGTCGTCATTATCATCATCATCATCCTCACCATCAACATCATGAACATCATCATCATTCATCCTCATGATCCTCATCATCATCATCACCATCAACATCATGAACATCATCATCATTATCAACATGATGAACATCATCATCATCATTCATCATCATCATCCTCATCATCATCATCATCATCAACATCATCATCCTCATCCTCATCCTCATCCTCACCATCAACATCATCAACATCATCATCATTCATCATCATCATCCTCATCACCATCAACATCACGAACATCATCATCATCATCCTCATCCTCATCATCATCATCACCATCAACATCATGAACATCATCCTCATCATCATCACCATCAACATCATGAACATCATCATCATTCATCATCCTCATCATGGTCATCACCATCAACATCATGAACATCATCATCATCATCCTCATGCTCATCCTCATCCTCATCATCATCATCACCATCAACATCATAAACATCATCATCATCATCCTCATCCTCATCATCATCCTCACAATCAACATCGTGAACATCATCATCATTCATCTTCATCATCATCATCACCATCCTCACCATCATCATCATCGTGCTCATCATCATCCTCATTCTCATCACCTTCATCATCATCATCATCATCATCATCATCAACATGATCATCACGATCACCATCAACATCATGAACATCATCATCATTATCCTCATCATTATCACTATCAACATCATGAACATTATCATCATCATCCTCATCATCAACTTCATGAACATCATCATCATTCATCATCATCATCATCATCATCATGAACATCATCATCATCATCCTCATCACCATCATCATCATGAACATCATCATCATCATCATCATCATCACCATCAACATCATGAACATCGTCATCATTCATCATCATCATCCTCATCGTCATCATCACCATCAACATCATGAACATCATCATCATCATCCTCATCCTCATCCTCATCATCACCATCAAAATCATGAACATCATCACCATCATCCTCATCCTCATCATCATCATCCTCACCATCAACATCATCAACATCATAAACATCATCATCATCATCATCCTCATCATCATCATCACCATCAACATCATGAACATCATCATCATTCGTCATCATCATCCTCATCCTCATCATCACCATCAACATGGTCAACATCATCATCATCATCATCATCCTCATCATCATCATCACCTTCACCTTCATCATCATCATCATCAACATGATTATCATCACCACCATCAACAACGTGAACATCATCATCATCATCCTCATCATCATCACCATCAACCTCATGAACATTATCATCATCCTCCTCATCATCATCCTCATCATCAACATGATGAACATGATCATCATTCATCATCACCATCCTCATTATCATCATCATCATCAACATCATCATCATCCTCATCATCATCCCCATCCTCATCCTCATCATCATCACCATCAACATCATGAACATCATTATCGTTCATCCTCATCATCCTCCTCCTCCTCATCATCATCAACATCATGAACATCATCATCATCCTCATCATCATCCTCACCATCAACATCATGAACATCATCATCATTCATCCTCATCATCATCATCATCATCAACGCCATCAACATCATGAACATCATCATCATCATCAACATCATGAACATCATCATCATCATTCATCATCATAATCCTCATCCTCCTCATCATCATCAACATCATGAACATCATCATCATCATCCTCACCATCAACATCATGAACATCATCATCATTCATCATCATCATCATGATGTTCATCATGAACATCCTCATCATCATCATCACCATCAACATCATGAACATCATCCTCATCATCATCACCATCAACATCATGAACATCATCATCATTCATCATCATCATTCTCATCATCATCATCACCATCACCATCATGAACATCATCATCATCATCCTCATCATCATCCTCATCCTCATCATCATCATCACCATCAACATCATGAACATCATCATCATCATCATCCTCATCATCATCATCATGCTCCTCACCATCAACATTATGACCATCATCATCATCATCATCATCCTCATCATCATCATCAACATCATGAACATGATCATCATTCATCATCATCATCCTCATCATCATCATCACCATCAACATCATGAACATCATCATCATCATCCTCATCATCATCCTCATCACCTTCATCAACATGATCATCCTCATCATCATCATCATCACCTGCATCATCATCATCATCACCATCATCAACATGATCATCATCATCACCATCAACATCATGAACATCATCATCATCATCCTCGTCATCATCACCATCAACATCATGAACATCATCATCATTCATCATTCATCATCATCATCATCATCCTCATCATCATCCTCATCCTCATCATCATCATCACCATCAACATCATGAACATCATCATCATCATCATCATCATCATCGTCATCATCATCACCATCAACATCATGAACATCATCATTATTCATCATCCTCATCCTCATCATCATCATCACCATCAACATCATGAACATCATCATCATCATCATCATCCTCATCTTCATCCTCACAATCAACATCATGAACATGATCATTATTCATCTTCATCATCATCATCACCATCCTCACCATCAACATCATGAACATCATCATCATCATGCTCATCATCATCCTCATCCTCATCACCTTCATCATCATCATCATCATCATCATCAACAACATGATCATCATGATCACCATCAACATCATGAACATCATCATCATCACTATCAACATCATGAACATCATTATCATCATCCTCATCATCAACATCATGAACATCATCATCATTCATCATCATCATTCATCATCATCTTCATCATCATGAACATCATCATCATCATCCTCATCATCGTCATCATCGTGAATATCATCATCATCATCATCACCATCAACATCATGAACATCATCATCATTCATCATCATCATCCTCATCGTCATCATCACCATCAACATCATGAACATCATCATCATTCATCATCATCATCCTCATCGTCATCATCACCATCAACATCATGAACATCATCATCATCATCCTCATCCTCATCCTCATCCTCACCATCAACATCATGAGCATCATCATCATCATCCTCATCATCATCATCATCATCCTCACCATCAACATCATCAACATCATAAACATCGGCATCATCATCCTCATCATCACCATCAACATCATGAACATCATCATCATTCATCATCATCATCCTCATCCTCATCATCACCATCAACATCATCAACATCATCATCATCATCCTCATCCTCAAAATCATCATCACCTTAACCTTCGTCATCATCATCATCACCTTCCCCTTCATCATTATCATCATCAACATGATCATCATCATCACCATCAACAACATGAACATCATCATCATCATCTTCATCATCATCACCATCAACCTCATGAACATCATCATCATCCTCCTCATCATCATCTTCATCATCAACATCATGAACATGATCATCATTCATCATCATCATCCTCCTCCTCATCATCATCATCATCAACATCAACATCATGAACATCATCATCATTCATCATCATCATCACCATCAACATCATGAACATCATCATCATCATCCTCAGCATCATCATCACCTTCATCATCATCATCATCAACATGATCATCATCATCACCATCAACATCATGAACATCATCATCATCATCCTCATCATCATCACCATCAACATCATGAACATCATCATCATCATCCTCATCATCATCACCATCAACATCATGAACATCATCATCATTCATCCTCATTCATCCTCCTCATCATCATTGTGTGTAATTTATTTAAGTTTACTTTCTCCTTATAAATTGGATTTTGGATTACTAATATAAAATGATTTTAGTATATCTTCTTACTTCATAATCTATTTTCAATTATTTTTGAATAACTAGTCATGGAACATAAAGTTTAAATTTCTCTTTTTCTTATAAAAACAATAATAGTTTAAATAAATTTTCTATATCCTCTTATTTCATTTATTTATAAATGTGTATTACCTCACTATGTTTTAAAATTTAAATATGCGACATTTTTAAATGATAATCTTTAAATCACTACATCTAATGATTTTTGTTGATATTGTAATTACATTTAGCCGTGCACCCACTCCATTAATTGTGCTTAAACATATCGCGTGCGTGTTTTGCTTATACAAATCGTGTACGCGTTTTGCTTATACAAATCGCGTGCACGTTTTTGAGACTGTTAAAACAGTGAATTGGCATTGTCCAAGTTAATGAACATGCCAAATTTTACTTATGATCAATAAACCATATATATCAATCATATGAACATTTCAAGATCCCATTCACAGGATATACATAACATTAGAATACATACATGTACCTCTATAGGTCATACCTCTGTAGGAATTTCATCTCATTTTTTTTATTGAGAAGTTTAATTTCTACTTAAAAGATAATAAAAGATAATAAGAGATTTATTTAACTTTGTTTTTAGTTGATTATGTTTTTTTGAACATTGAAAGTGGAAGAAAATAACCTACTAATATTGACACAAACAACTCAAAAGTAACATGCTTCAACATTATGCATATGAAGTATTCAAAAGTAACATGCACTAACATTATGCATGTGAAGTAGGTAAACATCATGCATGTGAAAATATTAAGTGATAAATTTAATAAACAAACAAAATTTGGAACCCCTCATGCTTTCGAAAGGTTAATGTTTCACATGCATAATAGAAAATTTTGGGAGGCTGACATGTTGGGTCACTGGTGTACTTGAAATTGTGATATTTTAGCTAGGGGGGTGCCTCTCCCTCTTGTCCATTGCCCGATGACCTCTGTCTACGGTGGTTTTTGAAGCTAGGGTTTCACTTAGTAGGGGACAATGCAGTCACGCCAACGAGGGCCAAAGCTAGAAATCCACGGATGGTGGGGATGTGGTTGGCGTTGTCATATTTACCATCCCCAAACACGCTATCAGGAGTTGATGGAATTCAAAATTGCCGTACTGTGAGGTTTTTTGCGCACCGGGCCCAAGTCCACCAGATGTCCGTGAACGGTATCTCGAGGTGACCTGCAACTCGCCATATATTAATGCTCAGGCCTCCGGTCGACGAACCGTTGATTCCGTTGGATTCGTGACATGGGATTTTAGCTAGAGGGGGGCCTCTCCCTCCTGTCCATTGCCTGATGACCTCCGTCTACGGTGGTTTTTGAAGCTAGGGTTTCAGTCAGTAGGGGACAATGCATTCACGCCAATGAGGGCCAAAGCTAGAAAGCCATGGATGGTGGGGAAGTGGTTGGCGTTGCCATATTTCCCATGCCCAAACATGCTAGCAGGAGTTGACGGAATTCAAAATTTCCGTTCCATGAGGTTTTTTGCGCACCAGGCCCAAGTCCACCAGGTGTCCATGAACAGTATCTGGAGGTGACCTGCAACTCACCATAGATCGATGCTTGGGCCTCTGATCGATGAACCGTCGATTCCGTTGGATTCGTGACGTGGGATTTTAGCTAGGGGGGGGCCTCTCCCTCCTGTCCATTGCCCGATGACCTCCGTCTATGGTGGTTTCTGAAGCTAGGACCAGTGTGCATCTCTGGATCCTGCAAATTAAATATCAATTGTTAAATTCAACTAACTATGTACTAATACATTAGCTCAATAAAATACCATATCTAAATTAACTCAAAAATTATGAAAATGTTAATGGACATTGCATGAAACAATTGTTCATTAATGGAAATCTCACCTCAGTGAGAGCCTGTGACAAAGGGGATTGTGTTTCTTGTGTAGCAGATGGAGCTATTGGTTGAACATGAAGGATGGTCGCATCCATGGTTGAACCAAAGGGGGCAGGAACTGGTGGTGGTGGTGGTGGCTACAATCACCAAATCTTGAAATAGTTAGAAATGTGCATGAATAAACAATAGACAACAATAACACACTATGTCTATAACATGTTCAAATAGTTTTACCTCTATTTGGCTTGTTGTTATTGCAGATACCACATTGACTGTTGCATCAATAACTCTTGCTGCTGGTGGCTACAATCACCAAATGTTGAAATAGTTAGAAATGCATGAATAAACATACGCCAACAATAATAAACTATGTAACGATCATGTTGAAATAGTTGTACCTCTATGTGACTTGTTGCCATTATAGATGCAGCACTGACTACTGCATCAACCATCCCTGCAAGGTTTTCAATAGTAAACTCTGGCTCATGATGCAGTAAACATGCAAATCAAACATTAACAAAACATTTTATGCATTGGATTTAAAGTTAACCAAGAAATATCATCGAAGGATATACAAATTACCATGATATCAGTATCTCCATGGTCGTGGACAACTTCACTCTTTCTAGTAGTAGACCGTCTCATATACACTTCACCCTTTTTCACATATGGCTTATGAGGAGATACAACTCCAGGAAATGGTCCAGGTGTTTCGGTTGGTTCCTATAGTCAACAAGAGTTCATGTAGTTAGACATGCATGATTCAACAAACATGCATGTATTTAAAAAATGAAATTTTTAAAAATTTTAAAATGTTTACCTCCATCACTGCTTTCTCTCGTGAAGGATCTGGCATCTGCCCAGATATTTCCTCGGTTGATACGACCATGGATCCTACCTCCATCACTTCTTTTCCCCGTGAAGGATTCAGCATCTGCAAGCTTAATAATTGTAAATATTAGACCGTAGATAACGTTAGTGAACTAACATGTACAGTATGTGGAAATTAACAAATTAACAAGTATTAAAAAACTGAAATTTTAAAATGTTTACCTTGGTGTGAGATACGACAATGGGTGCTATAGGAATCTCTCCACCAACCAAGGGATCAGTGGATGGAATGTCATGCCTCTGTGTAGAGTGTGGAACATGATACTCTGGGGCATCGCTGTCGGCATAAAGCATCAACTGCAAGTTCACAAAATTAATATATTAGCTCAAACTATACATATGTGTACAAAGAGGAAAATAAATGAAGAATTTATTACAGTTAACCATATACATACATCACTCAAAAACCCACTGAAGACAATATCTGACGAAAGACCATAGCATGGACGACCACACGATGTGCACTCGTGAGGCTCAAAAGTAGGCTCGAAATGTGCTGATGGTACTGCACTAGTAGATGGTCTTGCAGTAGATGGGGGTACTGCACTAGAAGATGGTCCTACACCATGACGACCTGGTGTATGTACCACACCAGGGAAAGATGTCCCTTCCTCACCCATATGTTGAACCATAGTGCTATGGCGAACAATGGCCCGTGCTGAACTCAAAAATGCATCACGTGTTTGTGGAATAACATGATGTACAGGTGGGACATCTGGCCCAGGAAACTACCTGCGAGGTGCAAGGATAGGGCGATCAACGTCTCGAAGCTTGACATTGGGTCGGTTTTGGGGCATCCCCCCACCGATCCCATGGAGCGATAATATATCAAAATAGTTTACATGTTTACCCAACATGAACTCTGCATACATCTTCTGAAGGAAATACAAGGGGATTTCCCTGTTGTTGTGTGGTGGCATATCAAAAACCATATACCATCTATCCATCCAGTTATCAACAAATGGTTGATATATGCACCACTCGATAGAGATATGTGTCCTATTTTCATTTGGAATTTCCCCCGTGCGAGGGTCCCTAAACAATGAAAATATATGGTCTTTGGTAATTTTCAACTTTTTTATTGCACTGTAGCTAAGCCCATCAGCGTACTCACGTCTTTTTCTTTCTTTATATGAAGTAATATCATATAGTGTGTTGTTTGACAATGTAATAGTCTCAACAATTGCATCCAAAGTGGATGCAAGTGAACGCCGAATCCTATCACCACCACTAAAAGCAGTACTGAGACCTCTCAACTCGGAAAGCTCAATCAATATTTCAGTATTGGTGTCCATAGCCGCAACTGCAATAAAAAAATCAACAAGGAAATAATTACAAATGTATACATGGTATATAATGACATCTCTTCAAAATTGAAAATGTAAATTAAGGAAAACTCAAGTTACAAGCAATTTAATGGCATTCACTTACATACATTTAAAACTTAAAATTAAACATTTAACAATTAAATAATGAGTTTCGTTCAACTTCTTTCTAGAAGTTAAGGCACTTCTTCACCCTCATTGGTGACTTTTCCATGCACACTTGGGTTTAAACTTCTTTGAATTTAGGAGTGCTATTTTGACATGTTTTGGCCTTTACGTCCCTTAGATATGTAAAAGAAAGGGGCAAGGGACTATTAGGACATGTGAGGCAAGAAAAGGGGTGATACAGGGCTGCCACCATATCCTCTAAATATAATTGACTCGATCATGGTTGGGAACACTCTCATGACTCACTCTAGGTAGTTCATGGGTGTTCACCATTTCCATTGTTGTATAACCATGGAAACCAACCAAAAGTTACATGGAAAATGGAGAATTTGTGGACTGGACTACAATTGGTTGTAGATGACCTTAGAGACTCGACATGTAGAAATATATTACCCATTATTTTTGCTATTTTAAAAAATGGTTGATAAACCTAGTGATGCAGGGGCATAGACTGTTTGAGTAAAGTCATTTATGTCTTTGCTAGATCAAGGGATCTCAGGGAGACCTAGGGTCTCACATGTTTCTAATTTTCTTTATTATGTTTATAGGATAATCCCTTGGGAGATCTAGGGATATGGGTAGTCAAATGTCAGAAAGCTGACATTATGTAAAAAACCAATCCACATTTCAGGCATATGATGTGTGGAGTGGTCACATTTCCTCAACATTTTGTGGTGATTATGACTTTATAAATTGTCGTTCATTCAACTCTCAGGATCAAGTAGATCTCTTGAATTAAATGTTGTTGTGAGATTTTATAGCTTATAAATTTACTCCAGTTGTTGTATATGACTCTATGTATGTCTCGGACATTCAAAATGAATAGGTCGATGCATTCACAAGGTATTGTTGAGTATTGATATTCTTCTATAAATTACAATCCCTTTATATATTCATATGTGTTTTTTATTGTGTCAAAGGATTGTTAAATATGGAATTCTGATCAAGATGAGGGTCCAACTTGCATATTTTGATCACAATTTCCTCTTTCTTCCATTTTGATGATTATATTGGTTGTTACATTTGGATCCCTCATTCACTATGTATCTTAAAATGTTGGCATTCACCTATCTATGAAAATAATTGCTAAATTTTATTGCACTTTGTGTTAATTCTTGCACAATCATTGTGTTTGAAGGTTTGACTATGCATGTTACAGGTGGGCACTCTCACTAGTATCCCAATTCAAACTTTGCATTGTCCATCAAATTCTATGCAAGTTGGGTTTATACTTGTGTTTGTTTTATATATTTATAGCCTTTTGGAACATTGAATATCTATTAGACATGATGTTTTTTATTCTTATAGCCTATTTTAGTTTCAATCCATCAAACATTAGCTTGGGAGTTGTTGGATTGATTATTCTATTAAAAAACACAATTATAGGTTAAAAATTGACCAAAAAAAGAATGCTTTGGGTGATTGAATTACCTTGTTGGATGACAATTCACCAATGAAATCTCCTCCCCTCAACCTAAATCAGCTTCTCCAACAATCCCAAGCAGTTGAATTGCTCCAAAACGCTCCAATTGGCCTTCGTTTTCGCGTTCTTGATTGTTAAAATGGGCCGCGGGTTTTGGGCCTGTGTATTTAAATTTTATTTATTTTTACAAATCATGTATGAATTTTATAACTACATATCGCAAGCGCGTTTTTTAGTTATATAACGCGTATGCGATATGGCTTCCTATCCCATGACATGTCAGGCTCGGGTTGAACCATAGTAAGTGCTATGTAGCAGAAATTCGTTGTATTTTTTGGTAACATGATCTTGTTTTTGAAAACTAGGATTGCATCTAAAAGGTCCCTCATCTTCTTGCGCTGACCCTTCTCCCATTTGTTGTCTTCTTTTCATAAAAATAAGATTTCATACTTTTAGTTCACTTAAGTAGGGTTAACAAACCCATTGATTATGTACACTAAGTAAACTTCTCAATGCTCATAGGCTTGGCCAATAAGTCTCTTTAGAGTGCCTATGTTTTCCAACAACACTTTTCGGTTCACCACCTTATCTCTTACAAGGTGATACTGAACATTAATAAGTTTTGTCTTTGAATGGTATGTGGGGTTATTTTCCTAGAAGATTTCACTTTGACTGTCACAATCAAACCTAACAACTTGTTAGCATTGCAAAATAATCTCTACAACCAAAGTACATCTTTGCTTGAGTGAGTGGCTTCCTATTCATCCAACTAAGTTCCCCATTCAACAATAAGAAAACATATCCACCAATCAACCATATGTGCTCGAGATCTCCAACTGAGTCGATGTAGACAAAATCATGTATATATTTTCATCAATTTCATATTTTCCTTACTATCAATTGCATAATGTAATACTCTCACCTTTGAATTGGAATGTATTTAATCAAAATTATTAAATGATGTAAATATGCTAGTATGGATTCCTAGTACTGAGCTATCAAGCATCTTATAACATGAGTTTGAATCACGTATAAATACATACATCATTATCTGCAAAGCCAAACTCATCAAAACCCTAAATCCATTGGTAGTCTTTTTTTCTTTCCCTTTTCTTGAAGTTTATTCAAAATAAAATCTTTTTTTTTTCTTTCCCCTTTCTTGAAGTTTATTCAAAATTATTAAATGATGTAAATATGCTAGTATGGATTCCTAGTACTGAGCTATCAAGCATCTCATACCATGAGTTTGAATTAGATCTATTCAAAAGAAATACATACATCATCATCTCCAAAGCCAAACTCATCAAATACCTAAATCCATTGGTAGTCTTTTTTTCTTTCCGTTTTCTTGAAGTTTATTCAAAATAAAATCTCGTCAATATAACCCCATAAGAAGAAACGTCTTAAGTTTTGCATAAAAATTAGAATCATAAGCAGGTTGTAGTCATACCATATTAAGTTGATTGATACAAAGATGGATACCCGAAGCGATAAATAGAAGCTATAAAAAAAGGTGATAGAGGACATAAAACACCTCACTTTTTGAAGGACACCCAGCTTTGGAAGTCGATCAAGAATTTGAACAAGATATCCCTATCACAATTAATTTTAATTGGGTATTTGCTCCGCCTCTTAAAGAATAGATATATTTATCCTATTTCTTTTCAAGGAAAAATCGATATGAATGTCTTTCTTTAATTAATCAACCTTGCACATAAATTGTGAGCTAGACATTCAGGGGATTAAAGAAAAGAACAAGACTGTGTTTTTCCCAATTCAAAACAGGTATGTAAACCTACCTTAAAACTTACCAATGAGAGTGGGGCGTCTCCAATTGGGGAACGACCCCAAATAAACAAAACATTTTCTTCTCACAAATTGGTTGCCGAGTAAAGCTGTTTTCTTCAAACTCTTATTGTAAATTGATTGCTGGACGAAAGGTTTTCTTCCCAAAAATGTTGGATATAATTTTGCTTTGCTGGGCAAAACGTTTTTATTCAAACAGTGATTGTAAATTGATTGCTCGATGAAATGTTTTCTTCCCAGAAACGTTGTATGTAAATTGAATGTTGGGAAAAACGCTTTTCCAAAAACGTTGTCTGTAAATTGAATGTTCGTAAAAATGATTTAGAAAAAATGTTGTCTGTAATTATTGGTTGCTGGGTAAAACATTTTTCTTCAAACACCAAATGTAAATTGATTGATGGGTGAAAATTTTTCTTCCCAAAAATGTTGTATGTAATTTTTGGTTGTTGGGTTAAATGTTTTTCTTCAAATGGTGATTGTAAATTGATTTTTGGATAAAACAATTTCTCCCAAAAATGTTGTCTATAATTTTTGGCTGTTGGGTAAATTCTTTTTCTTCAAACACTCACTGTAAATTTCTTGCTCGATGAAACGATTTCTCCCCAGAAGCGCTATCTGTAAACTGAATACTAGGGAAAACGATTTTCCAAAAACGTTGTCTATAAATTGAATGTTGGGCAAAACAATTTTCAAAAGTAAATTGATTACTGGGTAAAATATTTTCTTCCCAAAAACGTTGTCTCTAAAATGAATGCTCTAAAATGTTTTAATAAAAACTTTGATTGTAAATTGGTTGTTGGGTAAAACATTTTTTCTTCAAACTCTGACTATAAATTGAATGTTGGGTGAAACATTTTCTTCCCAAAAACATCGTCTGTAATTTGAATGCTGGATAAAACATCTTTCCAAAAACGTTGATTTTAAATGGTTGCTGGGTAACACGGTCTTCTTCCTAAAAAAAATAAAGTTGTCTGTAATTTTGGTTGTTCGGTATAACATTTTCTTCCCCCCAAAAAAGCATTGACTGAAATTTCCAATGTTGGTAAAATGTTTCCTTCCCAAGAACATCTTAATGTAACATTTTTAAAAATTCGTAATGATAGTGGGAAACTGTCCCCATACACCAAAAAAGGGTTTGGATCTGCAACCCTCAATAACTGAATAGTTCACCTGCATCAGAACCGGACCTCAAAATTAGATCTGCTCAAGTATATTATACCTACCTCGATCTAATTCTACCTTTACGCTTCTTAAGTGGCTGTGAAAAAGGAATGGGTTATCTCTAAATTCGAGTGCATGTGGTTCTTGAGGGGTCAGAAATGGATATACACATTCATAGATCTGAATTTTAGATTCACCTAAAATTTCAAGAAATCTTTGAATAAATGAATTAGATATCCGTTGATTTAGTTGAAAGTAAGTGTTTAAATTGGATTACATATATGTGGAATTCCTTGGTTATAATCCAGTGATATAAGTATGATACGACATACTCATTTAGGTCCGTTTGAACGTTCTGATTAATGGATCATTTATGTGAATTGAAATTAGACTTCTTTTATATATTGATCTTATTCTGGGAAGTTGGATGGTACCTTGCTAGCCAATCTTGTCATCTATGAATAGAACTTGTGGTTGCATATTCCTATCATTTGTGTATAGTTGTGCATCCGTTATGAAAAATTTAAGAAACCAGTTTGGTTAAACTCCTCCGCATATAAACATGGCTTTCAATTAAGCCGTTAAGATCTTTTTATCTGTAGTCTAGATTATAAGAGAATGCCCATTATTCCTCAAGTCACATGCATTGGCTTCGAGATATGTTTTGCGACATGGGTTGTGATTTGTACAGTGGAATTTAATTGTTAACATCAATGAATTGCGCCTCTTTATAATTTTTTATTCTGTGGATCTAAATGGCGTGTTCTTTTTGATAGTTCCTTAAATCCATTTCAAGTGCAAACTATCCCTTTGCACATTATATTATATTCTTCAAATATCATTTTTAAGTACAAATGCAGAGCTCTATGTGGACATACCATATCCATCAGATGCATCCGTGAGATGCAAACCCTTTTTGTCACCATCGGTATACAAGATCTGTGAGATGAAAACCCTATATTTTGCATCAAAATTCATTCTAGTGAGAGAGTTCTCCCGGTTTCATAGGAACTCAATATAGAGGGGTGATTGGTGCTAACAGGAATTCGATATAGAGGGGTGATTGGTGCTAACTTAGTAGGCCAAATTATATCCCTAATAAACGGTTGTGTTGTCTTCTCGTCTCGCTGATAGAATGACTGGTTAAGGCTACAACAACTCTTAGGTAAGGCATAAACCTCAGTTTTGGGTAGTCGACTAAAGTTCTAGGTAGTCAGTTAAACTGAAAGTAATCGGATGTTACACATGCTACAGATATCTGATTAGAATTCCTTGCTCGGTTTATGACACTTGGCGTCTTGGGTAAATAATTGGGACTCATTTCGTAGTCGGCTGTTAGCAGTGTGATGCCACCTATCACTTGATGTGGGGGTGAAACTCCCTTAATTGCCAGTTAAAACCTTGATCACAGTTTGCATGTTAGTACCACCATATTTTATTTTTCTTTTTGTTTTATTAAAGCTCGGGATTAAGAAGATGGACCCTTTAATGATTTGGGTTCAGTTAGAATGAGGTTAGAATTGGATGTCTTTAATTATAGTATTAGTCTATTGCAAAAGAGTTACACCAGTTGTATAGCCAATCAGAATTTAATATAATTTTTACAATATGACATTGATATATATTGCAAAATTGAATTACATTATGATTTAGTAATTTGTAAATGGCATTAGAATTTGGGATTTGCAGTTTGTTTTGGGAATATGCTGTATGTATTTGTCAATACTGTAAATTGAATTAGAATTTGAGATATGTAGAATGTGATAAATGTAAACTACATTAATTATGCTATTGATTGAGGCTTGCATAAGGTGTTGTGTATATAATCTTTCATTGAAGGTGCATTGTTGTACAATGCAACATTTAAGGTTAGACTTATTTTCGTTAGCATATACAATAATTCAAAAGTTGATGTTCATTGAAAACTCTTGAATTCAAAACAATGCCTACAAGAAATTTTATTTTGAGACTACTTAGAAAAAATAAAAAATAATGAATGTATGGTAGCACAAAAAAATATAAATACTATTAGTTTACATGGAAATTTATAAATTACCTACAAATATATAAGAGGATCCCATGCGTGCCATTGCAACTCCATCAAGAAATTTTATTTATAAAAAATAGAAAATATATGGTCTCACAAAAATATATAAATACTATTTGTCCACATGAAAATATATGAATACTTACTTAAATTGGGATCAAAATCCTACCTTTCAAAATTAATTATATAAAGCCTAGTAGTGCTTGCCTCACCATATTAAACTATAAGGTGGGATGCTCCAGAATAAAATCTTGAAGATGAAACATGGAGTGGAAGATCCTATGTGATGCAAAAAGATATCCCTAAAAGGGTGGGTTCCTTAAATAATATACATAAGAACATGAGAATATGCCCAACCTAACTTACTCTACTTTGGCGCTCGCTTCTACTAGTATGGTAGTGAAATTATGTCTAGTTAGACTTGCGTTTCCCTTTTCAAATAAGTATGCCTCTCCTTTTAGTCGAGTGTGCTTAGCATCCTATAAAAATGCATAATGACATAAATAAAGCGCGTAATTAAATATATCAATAATTACCAACAGATAAGACATTAGTCGTAAATTACATACTGGTTCGAAATCGATGCATAGGAATCCATGGAACTATCTTTAAGTCAAATTATGTCTTCAAAACAACATAGCATAGAGGGGAAATGGCTAAGAAAAATAACATAAATTGTTCTAGCAGGAGACTAGTGGGGCAAGCACACATGAATTTGTGACTCGTTTTCACTTTGTAACATGGAACTGATGGCTCCACATAGCCTAGGATGACGACAAAACAAAAGCATATCCACTATGCATTACTGCATGAAAACAATGCACTACACTGCAAACTACCAAGCATATAGTAATGAACAAAAACTTATGATATATTACGGTAGATAATACCCTGAACCCTACAATGGGCGTATCAGTGTGGCCCTTTACAAACAATGCTGCATAAAAATGGCGCATAAATGTCCTACAGTGCATAACCTCTTGGTTGGGAATAAATTAATTTGTGACATGTTTTCACTTAGTAAGGTGGATTTTATAAATCCACCACAGGTCCGTGAAAGCAGCCGCTCAACACAACCTTGGATGGCTACCAAAAAAAAGAGCCTATGCACTATTCATTACCTTAATAAACTAGCGCAATGCACCATAGAGTACCAAGCCTGCAGTAGTGAACCTAAAATTATGATATATCACTTCAGATAATGCCCTAAACCCCATAGGAGTCATATCAATGCGGCCCATTATAAACCATGTTGCATAAAGACGGTGAATAAATTACCCACAGTACATATCGTTAGGTCGGGAAATTAATAGTTTTCATTCATGAATGTATGGGATGGCTACTATTGTTTAAGAAACAAAGGTACGGGGAATGATTCCCACTTGTTGTTGAAGTCATAGTGTTCTTGTGCATTTTTCAAAATCCTTTGAATAGGTATACAAAGTATTTTTTTGACGGTTTAGAGTTACATAGATAGGAAATTTATTCAAAAGCTAGTACCATCCATATCAACATGAACTTAAAACAAACCTTCTCAACTGAGTGTGTGATATGTTATTGTTCTTTCCTTTTGTGATGACTAGTTATCATTCATTTATTTATGTGAGAGATGGTCATGATTAAGGTTCTTGTGGGCTACACTTACTTTTAGTTTTGATGTTTTGTAGAATTTGGGCTACCCTTCTAAATGCATCATTCATCTTCTAATTGTTTTTCTTGGTGAAATTTACACCTAAGCACCTTAGCTTTCAATTCTAAATCCTTTCAAGGTTTGCATGCACATCTGATAGGTACCTTCCTTTGGTTATAATATTATATTGCTAGCAAAAATTGGTTCACAGTTTGTGCTATCTACACATCTATCCTTTATATTTGCATCCTAAGTAATACCCCTTACTTTGATATATGAATATGTAGCTGCGCATAACTATCCAAGAGAATATCAATTTTAGAACAATTGTGCGACACAACTTGTGTTCCTTAACTCCTACTACAAATTACCAAATCAAGAAAAAAGTTCCATTTCCTCACTTAAATTACAAGAGTTTCAGAAAGGGCCTGCTATCCTTCTCCTTCGAAAAGGTATAAGGAATTTTACATGGTACTCATCTGAATGGATCAAGCATGGGAAGGGCTACTCATCCTTAACATTTCCTCCCAAAATTTACTAGATCGAGAGAAAGGGCTAGGTACTCACTCCTAATTAATCTAACAATAAAAGGGGGAAAAAGGTCGAGTTCTCCTTCTATATACTCAAAATTTAGAAGTTGGAGTAATGGATAGATTAATTATAATTGAGGGAGAAAGGGCCAATGTTGTCTCTCCTCCCATAAGTATAACGTTTTTTCCATGCTACTCATTTTAGTGCAATAAGAGTGGGATATGGATAGTGCTTCTTGATTCTTTCTCCCAATGATTACTATAGAAAGATAAATTACCTTGTTGTCACTCCCTGTAGCAAGATTATGATGGAGATCCCATTCTACAAATCTAACTATAACAAGTGTGGGAAAGAGGGAGTTCCCCTTCACTATTCCACTCCTCCATTTCTTGAAAGGGAAAGTGCTTCTTAGATATACTCTTAAGAAAGTGTCTCAAAAGGCCCATGCTCCTTCTCCACCTCTTATTACAAATGGAAGAAGTGTGGTGAAGGGTCCCTTCACAATCATGGATTTCTTTCAAGACACTTTAGATGCCACATAATATTGGAAAAACTCGAACCTATGACTTTCGGTGATAATTAGTGGTACTTCCATAAAGTATTTGAAGATGAAGTAAAAACACAAAAGATAGGTAATTGAATGATCTTTCATAATATATAACATTTATGCAGAAAAAATGTGTGTAAATGATTATAAAATTAGTTTCTGTGAAAAATGACGTCAATTTTGGATAAACTCTTGGAGACATGTAAAGGACATATGGGCCTAGCGCAACACTATTTATTAATAATTTTTCATGATTTTTTTTTTATTGATTATTGAAGTGAGAAAAGTTCGAAATGAAAATATTGGGTGTGGGTTCAACACTTTAGAGGTAAAAATTAATGAAATCTTTGATTTCTATATATAATATGGTAGAGCTTGCTCTCTTCTAGTGCACCATATAGTTTTCTTGGAAGGTGAAGGAAATCAAAAGTTATATAAAAAACAATCAATGTATCTATTTTTGAAAACTAACGTGTGTCATTTAGAAAAATAATAATAAATAATTAAAACACACATTTGAAGGAAAAAGTTACATATTCAGACTCGTAAGATCATACTCTACAATATTCTAAATTTTCATAAAAAAATATTGTGTTTCTCAAAGCAAAACATGCCATCGAAACTGAGCATATTGATAGAATTCTAAAAGACAAGAAATAGCCCTCGTTTATTTGTCCTAGCCAATAGGTTTTGTAGTCCGAAGCTAATTTCGAACATAATGCCAAACCTTATTCCCCCCGAGTTTTTAAATAGTCCTCGTTTATTTTATAGTTTTTTCATATCACATATGTGCTATATCACATATGCGATTCATATCACATATGCGTTATGACATATATGCATTTTTTCTTAACTAGCTTGGTATGAGAGTAAAAAAGAGTAAATACCAAGTGGATAGACTTTGGGAGAAAACCCATCTAAAATAAAAATATCATGCTAATTATTGGCCCCTCCAAAGCAGTTTAGTGTGGAAAAAGGACAACGCTTATCCTAAAATTCGTGAATGGTTGTGGATAATGAGGTCTCATTATTGGAGGTTCAAGGAACTTGTCCATGGAGGTTGTTCATAATGCTTAAAACATAGAAAATGCTTTTTAGACATAATGATTGAGTTTTATTTCCTAACATTTCTCTAAGGCTCAAAACTCAAATCTAGCTCTAAATTATTCCTAATGGTACCAACACATCCACTATTGCGAGATCATTTATGTTGTTTTGAAGCATTATTTTTTGTCCGTGGACACACTAAAGAATCTTTTAGGGCCTAAGGCCAAGGTGTTATCTCTCGACTATGTTGATGATTCACGATGTACAGATTGTCCTCGAGAAAGGATAAAGGTTTCTCCCACAACTATGTCTGGGATATGCTCATGAGGTCATGTATGGTGGATCAAATTTCATTCTTAAAACTATATTCCAAGAACTTTTCTTTATGGTACAAGGCCTAGGTTTCCTACCTTAACAATTTCCAAGACCAATGGATTGATATATACTATCCAAAACCTTCTAACGACATCCATGTCACCACTTGAAGGAAAGGGTAACTTCAGGAGGTCATGGCTGGTCATTTGAGTTGTTTTTCATGTTCATGGATTCCTAGAAGTTATTTCTAGAGTACAATCCAAATGTTTACTCCCCCAATAATGTCAAAGGCCACACGACCCATAGCTAGTGCCTGTAAGTCATGTGAGGTGATTTGAGGTATCATTTTAGGCCTTGGATGGATATAATATTCCTTTATGGACTAAGGCTTGGGTTTACTTCTTCAACCATATGTAAGGCCTTGAGAACCATGTATAATATTTAAAAAATCTTGATGGAATGATTATCGCAAGGTTTTGGGTAGGGATACCATCAATAGGTCCTCCATGGTAGTTTGAAGTGTCCTTATTTACCTTTAATAACTAAGGGGTTCATTTAGGGCCAAAGGCTTGGGTTTCCTCCCATTGCCAAGCATATGGCCCCGAGACCCATAACTACTGTACAAACAAAATCACCAATCAATTACATATCCCTAATCTAAGGCCAAAGACCCCCTATAGAGGTCATGTGTAGTGGCTTGATATGTTATTATTTCCTCTTGATCCCTGGAAGCTTCTTTTAGTGTCTATGACCTAGGTTTTGCGATTGCTCAACCATGGAAAAGGTCTCTAAACCCATCATTAGTGATTGAAACAACCTAATGGTGTGAGTTCACACACACAAAGCTAAGAATGGCCTCAAGAGGTAACATATGGTGGTTTAAAGTTTTATTGGTGTCCCTAGATTCCTAGAAGCTTCACATAGGGACTAAAGTAGAGATTTCATCCTTTGACAATGTCTAAGACCCTAGGGCCCTCCCTCCCACTTATATTTATTCCCCTCCCATGAATCCCTTCCCTTTATATTTGTCCTCCCTCCATCCCCCCCTCATATCTCTGTGATACCCATCCCTCCCTTCCCCTTATATTTCTCCTCCCTTCATCCCACCCATATATGGTCCCTACCCATCCCTTCCTCCGATGATTCCCTCTACAACTTCCTTTCCCTACTTTGACTCCCCCCCCCTCTTAACAAATGTAATGTTGGGCGATGAGCCACCCCATAGACTGTCTGGATGGAATATTGGGAGTCTAAATGGTATTATAATGGGATAAGGGTGCCATTATAGGTTTTTGGATGGGATGGATGGGCTTCTAGACATTGACTATAGTCATGGAATAGTAGACAATAAGTATCTAAATCAGCACACATGCCTTATAGATGGAATATTTGTCCTTTAGTGGGATATGAGTGTCATTATGACGTTTTATGCTCTAAGGATGGGTCTGAGGGTCTTACCATCACTAGTATAAAATGAGGAATTAGTGACTATGTGACTCAAAATTCTAGTCACCGTAGCTTATTCAAGTGATTTACTACTAAATATGAGCAATTTTGATTGACCCAAGTATAAACGACTAAAATTAACGACTAATTTAGTCACGAGTTAAAAAATATGACTAGATAATAAGTGGCAGAGTTAAAAGTGACTAACATAAATGACTAATTTAGTCACGACATAAAAGTGATTAGCTAGAAGAATATGAATTAGTCATTGATGTTAGTCATTTTTAATTGTGCAAGTTATATTTCATGTGTTGTCATGTAATGGTCAAGTTGAATTGATAGATTAAAGGTTTTTTCATTATGCATATTCATGTCTCCATTTTTGTATAACTCAGCTTAGCTAATCTCATCGATCGTGCTCATATTTTGTTTTCCAAATTCTGATTCTGTTTGACCCTCTCGCCAATCAGTTAAAATTTAGGCAAGTTAAAGTCTTTTAATCTTGATAGTGAAATCTATAAAATTTGATTCCACCAATAAATCATCATTGACACCTACCCATCAATGTCATCATCGCGCCTATTCTCAAAAAGTTAAAAATTCCCCCCTAGTTACTTAAATGACAATATCTTTTATTTTAATAAAAAAAATACCCCTCCCATTTTAATGATCTCTTGCCATTTTTAAATTTAAATTAATAATAATAATAATAAGTTTTCATCTAATTCAATAGGTTTTTAACATATAATGATTAATATAACATGCTTTTCATATATAGCTATATTATAGTTAAACATTATATGACATATTAATATTAAAAAATTAACTTTTTATTTATCTCTTTTGATAGAAATATAAATTAATTAAAAATGTATGATTTTTTTTGATAAAATAAAAATAAAAAATAGATCGAAAATAATTTGAGAAATAAAATCTCTGCAGATATTGCACTCACTTTAGGGTTGGATTCTAATTAAGATCTCTATGAAGAAAAGTTGAAAGAGCACAACTCCCATTTTGAATATTGGAGATAAAGGTAAGACGATTACCCTTTTATTGTTAAAATTGATTGCATTCACTGGTTATAATGAACATAGGGGAGAAAAGAATGCCCACTGCAAAGCAATTGGTTATGGAGCTTGGTTTTGGAGCTTACCATTGTGAGCACAGGGACTTTCCTTGACCTATCCAAGGTGCTTCACATTCTCTACCTTCTTTTATTTTCAGATTTTAATTAAATATTTTTCATTAAAACCCATCAATCATGTTCTGTCTTCAAAACCCTATATAAAGTATTTCCATTTTGAAATTTGTATTAGAACTAATCTTTTTGGGAATATTAAGGTTAGGAAATTGAGTGTCTTGGGCATTTTTTCATCATTAGACATCCTTCTGGTCTCAACCTACAAATTCTCAATTTATACACATTCATTTACTCTTTAAATTTCAATTTATCACTTTTTCCATTATCCTCAGTGGAGCATAATCCACACATGCTTATTCCCATTATATTTTGTCATCATCTCTACAATCATCCTCTTTGTGAGCTGCTTCAGCATGGGATCCACAGGAAGTTTTATCCTTATCAATTGTTTCGCTGTCGACTCCTCTAACAACACCGGATGCAACGAAAAACTCAGGTAATATCTTGTTACCCATGAATCTACGGCAAGAATGTAAAAAAAGCATATAAGTTTCAAATACCCAATTCATCCAAATGAGCAACCGAGGTGAACCGAACAAACCCAAATAACGTAAGTGTAGTTGGAATGAGGTAATTGTTGAATGTCACTGTTTTTTATAGTTTTTAAGGGAAATTTTCATGGTTTTGGAAATATATCAATTGTTTCACTATCGACTCGTGTAACAACACCGGACGCAATGAAAGTATCAGGTTATATCTTGTTACCCATGAATATACAACAAGAATGTAAAAAAAGAATATAAGTTTCAAATACCCAATTCATCCAAATGAGCAATCGAGATGAAGCAAACAAACTGAAATAACATAACTGTAGTTGGCAGCAGGTAATTGTTGAATGTCACTATTTTTTATAGTTTTTAAGAGAATTTTTCATGGTTTTGGAAATATATCAATTCTTTCGTTGTCAACTCCTGTAATAACACCGGGTGCAATGAAAATCTCAGTTTATATCTTGTTACCCATGAATCTACGACAAGAATGTAAGAAAAGCATATAAGTTTCAAATACCCAATTCATCCAAACGAGCAATCGAGATGAAGCAAACAAACCCAAATAACATAAGTGTAGTTGGCATCAGGTAATTGTTGAATGTCACCGTTTTTTATAGTCTTTAAGGGAAATTTTCATGGTTTTGGAAATATATCAATTGTTTCACTGTCGACTCCTGTAACAACACCGAATGCAACGAAAATCTTAGGTTATATCTTGTTACCCATGAATCTACGGCAAGAATGTAAAAAAAAACATATAAGTTTCAAATACCCAATTCATCCAAACGAGCAATTGAGATGAAGCAAACAAACCCAAATAACATAAGTGTAGTTGGCATCAGGTAATTATTGAATGTCACCATTTTTTTATAGTTTTTAAGGGAAATTTTCATGGTTTTGGAAACATATCAATTGTTTCGCTGTCGACTCCTGTAACAACACCGGATGCAACGAAAATCTCAGGTTATATCTTGTTACCCATGAATCTACAGCAAGAATATAAAAAAAGCATATAAGTTTCAAATACCCAATTCATCCAAACAAGCAATAGAGATGAAGCAAACAAACCTAAATAATATAAGTGTAATTGGCATCAGGTAATTGTTGAATGCCACTATTTTTTATAGTTTTTAATGGAAATTTTCATGGTTTTGGCAATATATCTCTGAAGCGTTTGACAAAATGCTTGTGTGAGTTCTCATACCCACACCATACGTTTCTTATATTTCTTTAATGAAATACGTTTCTTAGATTTCACTATCTATATTTCTTAGTTGGTTCATTTTGTAGAAGATTCCCATTTTCTAGATTAAAATATTCATGAACATAAAGTATTTGTATCTCCCATGAAGGTGATTATGTCACAGTATCTGATTGTTGTTTGTGTTTTTTTTTCTACTAATTACAATAAATTTTTCTTTGGAGACAGACGATGACAAAGACTGTGATAAGAGAATGTAACTCTTGCAAGGCTGAGATAATCAAGACGGATGGCTGCAATAAGGTGTGTTAGGAAAAAAGTTGTTTTCTCTTGAGATCAAGTGTATTAGGTTCTAATGCTGCCATATTTTGTTCTCGTTTAATGACTGCATATTAAATATTTTATACTTTACACGTAACCTATAGGTGTGGAAACACAATGCGCTACATTTGCTGACATACCATTGCACGCAAATATTCACATTTTTGCCAGGTACATTCCTTCATCAAATGAAATCATCATAATGTTTCATGTGAGCAACATTTCTATGAATGTTCTAAATTATGTGGAAATGATTGACATGGTATTGTTGAAATGATTATCATAAGTATTGTTCATAAGAATATTGTTTGCAGGAATAATGCGATCCCCATGCTTGAGTTAGAAGGGATAGACAAAATTTGCTGGCATGTCTCATGTAATACTATATTATTCAAGACTCATTTCCTCCATATATCAGAATGCATTTCTTCCCAAGAATCAAGCAATAGGCTTCCTTTCATCCGCTATTTTCTATAACCAAAATTGCAAGTATTTGACTTTGACTCTGC
>LPNX010741143.1:315925-419283 GCA_001517045.1 Pseudotsuga menziesii | reverse complement strand
CAGTTAAGCTAGACTCACTCATTGAGTTAAGCCATTGCTATGCATGGAATTGTAATCCTTTATTGTTTATATAATATACAGAGAGGAAACCTATTGAAAATTCCAATTATTGCTAATTCATGAGTAATTGTTAATAATTCTTTGATGAGATTGAATCTTAGTTCCTAGATCATGTGCAAGAATTAATATGCTTGTGAGCCAAATGAGTCAAAATTACCTAGGTTGAGTCGTGCTTGTGTTGAATGAGTTTGAATCATGAGTAACTGAGTATGACTCACCAACTTGTAGGCCACTAGTAAATGCCCAGAAACTGCCCTGTCTATAGATGCCTAGAATTTGGTGAGCTTTGGTTATATTTTTTGCCTGCCTAGTTTTATGAAGGAGCACAAACAATATGATAATAAAAAACCTAATGACCCCAACACCTTTATGGCTAAGTTAAGAATCCCATAGACACTGCAAGGTTCCAAAAATCTCAGAAAACTGTCAACCAGGGTTTAAAATGTCTCCTATAGAAAAATGAAATACTTGGTCAAAATGCCTGTAACGAAATCCAAAATAAAGAAATCACCGTAAATGTATTCTAAATTTAAAAATATTTATATATATAAGAATCATTATAAGTAGAGCTTCTTCAGCCGAAAATGTGTGTATATTTCCCAATTACCATTGAAGAACATCAAGTCATATGCATGGTTACCTTATTTTTAATTCTTTTGCTGCATACTGATATTCCCATACTGATACTCCCTACTTCCGAGACCATCATTATTTAAAAGGATATGTTACTCCCTCTAGTCAGAAGGCAACAAAAGAGAATTATTGTGGCAGACTATAGCAAGTCAATATATTGACAAGCATCCTATATATTTGAAAGAGAAAACGACTAGGTGATTTTTCACACTCAGACTCCCCTCTAGAAAGTATTTTTGAAGAGCCAAAGAAGGGAATTTCATGACAAATTTTATATAATAATTAAAGATTTGGTGATCAAACAATGACTCCTTTTTCGGAGAAACAATAAATCAAACTTTTGATAGACTTCTGTCCCATAGAAGAACAAATAGATCCTTTGTAACCTTTTGCAATCCATTAGTTTATCACATTTGTATAATGTGAAACTTCAATGTTACTAAAGGGATTAGTTTCTGAGCTTTGAACATAGAATAAAATAGAAAACAAAGGATAGAAACTAATTGCATTAGTATGATCTTTGGAAAGAGCACGCATGCTCATTCTCTTATATGTTTCTAGTTGTTTTCAATATGATCATGCCATACTATATATACATCACAGAGTATCTCGAGCATCTTCTAGAGATTGTCTCATTACATGGTGTCAAGGAATCTACACTATTAGATGAATTTCCTATAATCTCCCCTTGTTACAAATATAAGGCACTCAATGTCCTAGCAATACAAACTGTGTGGAATGATTAGAGCGAAAAATTCATACGATGTTGGATAACTTTCCTATTATTGGCTTTTCTAAATATCCATGGATTTATGCTCCATGTATCCTTCTAAGACTTTAGAAAAAATGAATAGGTGGCCATAGATTTTATTTATCTAAACATTGACATCCAATAAATTAAAAACTGGACACGGCTCCTAATATCTGTTTAAATAGGTAAGATACAATTACTTTACTGGTTTGATGTGAGAAAAGTTACCAGAAAATGTTCTTCTTTTCGTTGTGATTTCTCATACGTGTTTCTAAATATTACATGTTATTCCATTACACTTATATAATCTTTAAGAAGAACAAATTGCATGTCTACTGCACTCCATCCAATTATTTACATGACAGCTTAGCTCTATATTTTTGACAAACTTCTACTACACAATTAACAAGCATACACTATTGATGGCTATTGTAGGTGAGTATAGAAAAGGGATGAACGCCGTTTTAGTATATTTTTTTTCTAAGCCCACTGCTTCAGTACACTTTTGGGTAAATTTATTGAGGCATCAGAAGTTGACTTTGCATTTCTGGATGTACCCATTCAAATATCTAAAGATAAATAGATATATAGATAGACATATAGATAGTAGGATAGCTGACAAGATGTTAAATTCACTACAAGGTAAAAATATGTTCATTCAATACAATACTCCCTTTGAGATTTTTCAGATACAAAATTAGTTTATCACCTACAACTTCAATATGAAATGCTGCCGATAGCAAAGAATCATACCTGTCATCCATTGGGATATAGAAGATTGTGATATCAGCCCCAGTATAAATGTCCTTCTCGATCAAGAAGACATGTTTAGAACCAATTAATTCCTGAAATCAACTTAGGGAACGTTTCATTACATAGAAAACATCCAAGGGGAATCATTCAGGTCACTCTCTAAACCAACAGAGTTCATAAAATATAAATTAATCCAGAGATGGACTGTTGAACACACAATATAGTTACACAATGCAATTGTATACAAACCTGTATGAAGTCCATGTAATCCATATGATATAGATAGTCACTAGAAAAAATCAGGAAGTGCTCTATATGTTTTCTCTTGGCATAATCCTACTAGAGAAGTTGGCAAATATAAGGAAGGAAATCCAACCCATTAAAATTTGAATGGGCATCCCATGATTAGTCTACCTTGTAGAAATCTCAAATAATGTGTACTTACCTAAAAAATCCAAGTGAATTGTCGCATTGCATTTGTAGTGCCCTCATACCACTTCTTTCCATCTTCACCAAGGATCTGAGTAGCTGATAGAGGCTGTTTTTCAAAAGACATTAAACATGCATATAGATAGGTCAACAATATAGAACATTCATAATACATGGAATTGAAATTGAATAGTATGAAATTTCGAAATGCCTTCTAAACCAGAGGAGAAAATGGCCATATTCTAGAATGCATATATATGTCAAAGTCTAAACCATCCTTGACCCATCAAAATAGAAATTGGATTCTTAATAGAAAAGAATCTCTCTTCCTGCATTTTGTTAACTTTTTGTTTCCCTAGTTGCAAATAGTGTTTTGCAATATAGTTAATGATAAAAGACTCGTTTGGTCAAGGTGCTGAAGTGGAGATTTTCTAATCGGATTTCAAACACATAAACTTCAGTTTGCTATAATATTCATTTACAAATGACCACACAACCCTACAATCCATTCTGCTTATCACATCTAATGTTTGCAGAGATGTAAAGAATGAAATTGTATTGCAAAGGGTGAAAAAAAGATGTACAAGCTATTGAAAACTGGTATTCATACCTCCACAAAGCCATCCCTAAAGTTTACACCATTCCCAAAACTGTATGTGTGAGCAAGATGGCAATTAACTGACTAAGAGTTAAACAACATCAAGATAAAAATCTTGTTGATACCACTGTTAATGCAATTACTGATTTGTACATCAATTAGCTTGTAACATCCCCCAATTGGTACATGCAAGATGGAATAAACACTATCACACATACCATCATGAGCAGTAAATATTGGAAAAATACACAACCAAAAAGTTTAGATGACAAAATCAATAGTTGGACAAAAATGGATTTTAAAGTAAGTTTGCAGCTAGATGCACAAGCAGCTCAAAAAAGGTGTATTACTTGACTCGTGCACTACATCTTGTTTAGAACCTTGACATTTTTTCTGTGAATATTATTTAAAGAAAAATGAATAGAAACATTACATCTATGGGCCCTTAATAGGTTGTTAGTAGTCCCTAATAATGGGATTGTTGATGGAAATGTTATAATCCAATTGGTCTTGAGTGTCAAAATAGTGACCTATAAACATGTTTTGACTTAAAAATGAGATACATTACACAATGTCGAAGTCAACTAAATAAAGAAGGAAAACTTCTAATACTTAAGAATAATATGAATGAACCTACATAGTATTCAAAATTTCTATATGTATGTTACAGAGAATCCTATAAAGGATTCATGAAGGATGGTGGTATTGGTGATAATGCATTGCCTAAAACAGAATTATCTAAGGTATAATTCATGGCTTGCTGTAGATTTCCTGTAGGTGCCTTAAAATCGGATCTGATTTGTTGTATACTTAATTTCAAAATTTGCGATGTTAATGGTACGTTCCATACTTCAAATAGATTCCATATTAATATGGAAAGAAATCTTAAAACACATGGAACTGAGTTCTTTCATTCACCATTCATATATCCATAAAATGGATAATTTAACAAGCTTTTGGACAGGCTCCTTATGATTCTCAGATTTTAATAACACAATAACCCTCCGCAATATTGAACACAAACATACAAAATATTTGTATACATACAAAGGGAAATGACTGATGTTTATTTACACAGCTAATAGTGGTAAGTATAGCTAGAAAATACAATTTCAAACTGAAATAAAGAGGTCTGATATATCTTTTTCCCTGACCTATGTATTTCCTCTAGCTTGATGCCCTTTTTGAGTTATGAAACATCCATTCAAATGGTCACATATTTAGCCAAGGATCAATGCAATTGATATTTGAGACTGCACTTCGGAGGAAAGTTGAAGAGGTATTACCATGTATGAATTACTGGTTAATATTTTGAAAATTTCGACCTTTTATTTACTGGTTAATGAAATACGTTTCTTAGATTTCACTATCTGTATTTCTTAGTTGGTTCATTTTGTAGAAGATTCCCATTTTCTAGATTAAGATATTCATGAACATAAAGTATTTGTATCTCCCATGAAGGCGATTTTGCCTCAGTATCTAATTGTTGTTTGTGTTTTTTTTTCTACTAATTACAATATAATTTTCTTTGGAGATATATGATGACAAATGGTATGATAAGAGAATGTAACTCTTGCAAGGCCAAGCAAATCAAGACAGATGGCTGCAATAATGTGTGTTAGGAGAAAATTTGTTTTCTCTTGAGATCAAGTGTATTAGGTTCCAATGCTGCCATATTTTGTTCTTGTTTAATGATTGCATATTAAATATTTTATGCTTTATAGGTGACCTGTAGGTGTTGAAACACAATGCGCTATGTTTTCCGACATACCATTGCACGCAAATATTCACATTTTTTTAGGTACATTCCTTCATCAAATGAAATCATCATACTGTTTCATGTGAGCAACATTTCTATGAATGTTCTAAATTATGTAGGAAATGATTGACATGGTATTGTTGAAATGTTTATCATAAGTATTGTTCATAAGAATATTGTTTGAAGGCATAATCCCATCCCCATGCTTGAGTTAGAAGGGATGGACAAAATTTGCTGGCATGCCACATGTAATACTATATTATTTAAGACTCATTTCCTCCATATATCAGAATGCATTTCTTCCCAAGAATCAAGCAATAGGATTCCTTTCATCTCCTATTTTCTACTACCAGACTTTCAAGTATTTGAGTTTGACTCTGCTTGTGAGCCAAATGAGTCAAAATGACTTGGATTGAGTCATGATTTTGTTGAATGAGTTTGAATCATGAGTAACTGAGTATGACTCACCAACCTATAGGCCACGAGTAAACTCCAAAAAACTTCCCTGTCTATAGATGCCCAGAATCTGCTGAGCACTGGTTATATTTTTTGTCTGCCTAGTTTTATGAAGGAGCATAAACATGACAATAAACAATCTGATAACCCCAACACCTTTATGGCTAATTTAAGAATCCCATAGACACTACAGAGTTCCAAAAATCTCAGAAAACTGTCAACCACGGCTTAAAATGTCTCCTATAAAAAAATGAAATACTTGGTCAAAATGACTATAACGAAATCCAAAAGAAAGAAATCACAGTAAATGTATTCTAAATTAAAACATATTTATATTATATAAGAATCATTATAATTATAACTTCTTCAGCCTAAAATGTGTGCATATTTCCCAATTACTATTGAAGAACATCAAGTCATATGCATGGTTACCTTCTTTTTTATTCTTTTGTTGCATACTGATATTCACATAGTGATACTCCCAAATTCCCAAACAAGCATGATTTAGAAAGATATGTTATGCCCTCTAGTTAGAAGGCAACAAAAGAGAATTATTGTGGAAGACTATAGCAAGTCAATATATTGACAAGCATTCTATATATTTGAAAGAGAAAATGACTAGGTCATTTTTCACACTCAGACTCCCCTCTAGAAAGCATTTTTGAACAGCCAAAGAATGGAATTTCATGCCAAATTTTATATAATAATTAAAGATTTGGTGATGAAACAATGACTCGTTGTTCGGAGAAACAATAACTCAAACTTTTGATAGACTTCTGTCCCATAGAATAACAAATAGATCCTTTGTAACCTTTTGAAATCCATCTATTTATCTCATTTCTCCAATGTGAAACTTCAATGTTACTAAAGGCATTAGCTTTTGAGGTTTGAACATAGAAGAAAATAGCAAACAAAGGAGAGAAAATAAATGCATTAGTATGATCTTTGGAACTTAGCACACATGCTCATTCTCTTATATGTTTCTAGTTGTTTTCAGTCTGATCATGCCATACTGTATATACATCACAGAGTATCCAGAGCATCTCCTAGAGATTGTCTCATTACATGGTGTCAAGGAATCTACACTATTTGAGGAATTTCTTACAATCTCCCCTTATTACAAATATAAGGCACTCAATGTCCTAGAAATACAAACTGTGTGGAATGATTAGAGTGAAAAATTCATATGCTGTTGGATAACCTCCCTATTATTGGCTATTCTAAATCTCCATGGATTTATGCTCCATGTATCCTTCTAATACTTTAGAAAAAATGAATAGGTGGCCATAGATTTTATTTATCTAAACATTGACATCCAACAACTTAAAAAGTGGACATGTCTCCTAATATCTATTTAAATAGGTAAGAAACAGTTACTTCACTGGTTTGATGTGAGAAAAGTTACTAAAAAATTTTCTTCATTTTGTTGTGATTTCTCATACCTCTTTCTAAATATTACATGTTAATCCATTACACTTATATAATCTTTAAGAAGAACAAATTGCATGTCTATTGCACTCCATCCAATTATATACATGACAACTTAGCTATATATTTTTGACAAACTTCTACTACACGATTAACAAGCATCCACTATTGATAGCTATTGTAGGTGAGTATAGAAAAAGGATGAACGCCATTTTAGTATATCTTTTTTTCTCTGCCCACTGCTTGAGTATACTTTTGGGTAAATTTATTGAGGCATCACAAATGGACTTTGGATTTCTGGATGTACCCATTCAAATATATACAGATAAATAGATAGATATATAGATAGATAGCAGGACACCTGACAGGATGTTAAATTCACTGCAAGGTCAAAACTATATTCATTCAATACAATACTCCATTTGATATTTTCATATAGCAAAAGTAGTTTATCACCTACAACTTCAATATGAAATTCTCCTAATGGTAAAGAATCATACCTGTCATCCATTGGGACAGAGGAGATTGTGATAACAACCCCATTATCAATGAACTTCTACATGAAGAAGACATGTTTAGAACAAGTTAATTCCTGAAATCAACTTAGGGAATGTTTCAATACACATAAAACATCCAAGGGGAATCATTTAGGTCACTCTCTAAAATAATAGATTTCATAAAATATAAATGAATTCAGAGATGGACTGTTGAATAGACAACATAGTTACACAATGCAACTATATACAAACCTGTATGAAGTCCATGTAATCCATACGATATAGATAGTCACCATACAAAATCAAGAAGTTCTCTATATGTTTGTTCTTGGCATAATCCTACAAGAGAAGTTGGAAAATATAAGGAAGGTAATCCAACCCATTAACAATTGAATGAGCATCCCATGATTAGTCTACCTTGTAGAAGTCTCAAATAATGTGTACTTACCTGAAAAATTCAAGTGAATTGTCGTACAACATCTGCAGTGCCCTGATACCACTTCTTTCCATCTTCACCCAGGGTCTGAGTAGCTGCTAGAGGTTGTTTTGCAAAAGACATTACGCACGCATATAGATACGTCAACAATCTAGAACATTAATAATACATGGAATTGAAATTGAATAGTATGAAAGTTTGAAATGCCTTCTAATCCAGAGGAGAAAATGCCCATATTCTAGAATGCATATATATGTCAAAGTCTAAATCATCGTTGACCCATCATAAAAGAAATTGGATTCTTAATTGAAAAGAATCTCTCTTCCTGGATTTTGTCAACTTTTTGTTTCCCTAGTTTCAAATAGTGTTTTTCAATATAGTTAATGATGAAAGACTCATTTGTTCAAGGTGTTGAAGTGAAGATTTTCTAATCAGATTCCAAACACATAAACTTCATTTTTCCAGAATATTCATTTAAAGATCGCCACACAACCCTGCAATCCATTCTGCTTATCACATCTAATGTTTGCAGAGATGTAAAGAATGAAATTGTATTGAAAAGGGTGACAAAAATATGTAGAAGATATTGAAAACTAGTATTCATACCTCCAAAAAGCCATCCCCAAAGTTTACACCATTCCCAAAACTGTATGTGTGAGAAAGATGGTGATTAAGGGACTGAGAGTTAAACAACATCAAGATAAAAATCTTGTTGATACCACTATTAATGCAATTACTGATTCCTAGATCAATTAGCATGTAACATCCCCCAATTGGTACCTACAAGATGGAATAAACCCTATCACACATACCATCACGAGTAGTAAATATTGGAAAACTACACAGCTGAAAAATTTAGATGACAAAATCAACAGTTGGACAAAAATGTATTTTAAAGTGATTTTGCATATAGATGCACAAGCAGCTAAAAATAGGTGTATTACTTGATTCATGCACTGCATCCTGTTTAGAACCTTGACATTTTTTCTATGAATATTATTTAAAAAAAAACGAATAGAAACATTTCATCTCTGGGTCCTTAAGAGGTTGTTAGTAGTCCCTAATAATGGGATTGTCGATGGAAATTTTATAATCCAATTTCTCTTGAGTGTCAAAATAGTGACCTATAAACATGTTCTGACTTAGAAATGAGATACATTACAGAATATCAAAGTCAACTAAATAAAGAAGGAAAACTTATAATACTCGGGAATAATATAAATGAACCTACATAGTATTCAAAATTTCTATATGTATGTTACAGAGAATCCTATAAAGGATTCATGAAGGATGGTGGTATTGGTGATAATGCATTGCCTAAAACAAAATTATCCAAGGTATAATCCATGGCTTGCTGTAGACTTCTTGTAGGTTCCTTAAAACCGGATCTTATTTGTTGTATGCTTAATTTCAAAATTTGGGATGTTAATGTCACATTCCATACTTCAAATAGATTCCATATTAATATCGAAAGAAATCTTAAAACACATGCAACTGAGTTCTTTCATTCACCATTCATATATCCATAAAATGGAGAATTTATGAAGCTTTTGGACAGGCTACTTATGATTCTCAGATTTTAATAACACAATAACCCTTCCCGATATTGAACACAAATGTAGAAAATATTTGCGTAGATACAAAGGGAAATGACTGATGTTTAATTACGCAACTAATAGAGGTTTGATATTTCTTTTTCCCGAACCTATGTATTTCCTCTAGCTTGATGCCCTTTTTGAATAGTGAAACATCCCTTAAAATGGTCACATTTTGAGCCAAGGAGCAATGTAGCTGATATCTAAGAATGCACTTCGGAGGAAAGTTGAAGAGGTATTACCATGTATGAATTACTTGTTAATATTTTGAAAATTTCCAGCTTTTATTTACTGGTTAATGAAATACATTTCTTAGTTCTCACTATCTGTATTTCTTAGTTGGTTCATTATGTTGAAGATTCCCATTTTCTAGATTAAGATATCCATGAACATAAAGTATTTGTATCTCCCATGAAGGTGATTTTGCCTCAGTATCTAATTGTTGTTTGTGTTTTTTTTCTACTAATTACAATATAATTTTCTTTGGAGATAGATGATGACAAAGGTTGTGATAAGAGAATGAAACTCTTGCAATACCAAGCTAATCAAGATAGATGGCTGCAATAAGGTGTGTTAGGAAAAAAGTTGTTTTCTCTTGAGATCAAGTGTATTAGGTTCTAATGCTCCCATATTTTGTTCTTGTTTAATGATTTCTTATTAAATATTTTATGCTTTACAGGTGACCTGTAGGTGTGGAAACATAATGCACTACATTTTCCGACATACCATTGCATGCAATATTCCCATTTTTGTTAGGTACATTCCTTCATCAAATGAAATCATCATACTGTTTCATGTGAGCAACATTTCTATGAATGTTCTAAATTATGTAGGAAATGATTGACATGGTATTGTTGAGATGCTTATCATAAGTACTGTTCATAAGAATATTGTTTGGAGGTATAATCCCATCCCCATGCTTGATTTAGAAGGGATGGACAAACTTTGCTGGCATGTCACATGTAATACTATATTATTTAAGACTCATTTCCTCCATATATTAGAATATGTTTCTTCCTAAGAATCAAGCAATAGGATTCCTTTCATCTCCTACTTTCTATTACCAAACTTGCAAGTATTTGAGTTTGACTCTGCTTGTGAGACAAATGAGTCAAAATGACTTGGGTTGAGTCATGCTTGTGTTGAATGAGTTTGACTCGTGAGTAACTGAGTATGACTCACCAACCTATAGGCCACCAGTAAATGCCTAGAAACTTCCCTGTCTATAGATGCCCAGAATCTACTAAGCCCTGGTTATATTTTTTGCCTCCCTAGTTTTATGAAGGAGCACAAACATGATAATAAACAATCTGATAACCCCAGTACCTTTATGGCTAATTTAAGAATTCCATAGACTTTTGTGGTGATAGGTTATTGATGATGTTGTTGGAGAAACCACAGTATCGAAATGACCAAGTCGATGTTTCTATAGGCTATTAAGGTATAATTATTGAAATTAAGGTATAATTATTATTGACTTTCTATAGTCTATTAAAAAAATTTCAACATTTAAAAAAAAAACTTTAACCTTACAAAACTTCTTTAAATATTTAAATAATTAAGTATTAAATATTTTTAGTTTAATAATAGCTTTATAAAAAAAAATTATAAAAAAAACTTAACATAGCTAAGCTAACAATTTTGTTTTTAAATATATTAATAATTTTTAAAATTTTTAAATAGTTTACAATATTTCTGCACTTTAAAATTTTTTTAAACCTAGCAAACCCTAACCTCCATAGCCGACATTAGACCCTTTTTTCTACCCAGTTCCAGTATTTATCAATGATTCTCGCCATCTCCACATTCGACATTGTCCTCATGATGAATCCCGATATGGATCCAAAACGTCGACTTGCTCATTTCGATACTGTGGTTTCTCCGACAACATCATCAATAATCCCATAGACATTGTAGAGTTCCAAAAATCTCAGAAAACTGTCAACCACGACTTAAAATGTCTCCTATAGAAAAATGAAATACTTGGTCAAAAAGCCTATAACGAAATCCAAAAGAAAGAAATCACAGTAAATGTATTCTAAATTTAAACATATTTATATTATATAAGCATCATTATAACCAGAGCTTCTTCATCCTAAAATGTGTGCATATTTCCCAATTACCATTGAATAACATCAAGTCATATGCATGGTTACCTTCTTTTTCATTCTTTTGTTGCATATTGATATTCCCACACTGATACTCACTACTTCTGAGCCCAGCATGATTTAGAAAGATATGTTATTCCCTCTATTCAAAAGGCAACAACAGAGAATTATTGTGGAAAACTATAGCAATTCAATATATTGACAAGCATCCTATAT
This sequence comes from Pseudotsuga menziesii, assembly GCA_001517045.1. NCBI lineage: Eukaryota > Viridiplantae > Streptophyta > Pinopsida > Pinales > Pinaceae > Pseudotsuga > Pseudotsuga menziesii. Next base: position 407,564 of record LPNX010741143.1, on the reverse strand, counting down.
ATTTGAAAGAGAAAATGAATGGGTCATTTTTCACACTCAGACTCCCCTCTAGAAAGTATTTTTGAAGAGACAAAGAATGGAATTCCATGCCAAATTTTATATAATAATTAAAGATTTGGTGATGAAACAATGACTCGCTGTTTGGAGAAACAATAACTCAAACTTTAGATAGACTTCTGTCCCATAGAAGAACAAACAGATCATTTTTAACCTTTTGAAATCGGTCTGTTTAGCACATTTCTCCAATGTGAATAATCAATGTTACTAAAGGCATAAGCTTTTGAGGTTTGAACATAGAATAAAATAGCAAACAAAGGAGATAAACTAATTGCATTAGTATGATCTTTGGAAGTTAACACACATGCTCATTCTCTTATATGTTGCTAGTTGTTTTCAATATGATCATGCCATACTGTATATACATTACAGAGTATCCAGAGCATCTGCTAGAGATTGTCTCATTACATGGTGTCAAGGAATCTACACTATTTGAATAATTTGCTACAATCTCCCATTGTTACAAATATAAGGCACTCAATGTCCTAGAAATACAAACTGTGTGGAATGATTAGAGCAAAAAATTCATATGTTGTTGGATAACTTGCCTATTATTGGTTGTTCTAAATCTCCATGGATTTATGCTCCATGTATCCTTCCAATACTTTAGAAAAAATGAATAGGTGGCCATAGATTTTAGTTATCTAAACATTAACATCCAACAACTTAAAAAGTGGACATGGATCCTAATATCTATTTAAATAGGTAAGAAACAGTTACTTCACTGGTTTGATGTGAGAAAAGTTACTAGAAAATGTTGTTCATTTCGTTGTGATTTATCATGCCTGTTGCTAAATATTACATGTTAATCCATTACACTTATATAATCTTTAAGAGGAACAAATTGCATTTCTATTGCACTCCATCCAATTATTTACATGACAACTTAGCTATATATTTTTGACAAACTTCTGCTACACGATTAACAAGCATCCACTATTGATAGCTATTGTAGGTGAGTATAGAGAAAGGATGAACTCCATTTTTGTATATCTTTTTTTCTAATCCCATTGCTTCAGTACACTTTTGGGTAAATTTATTGAGGCGTCACAAGTGGACTTTGCATTTCTGGATGTACCCATCCAAAGATCTAAAGATAAATAGATAGATAGCAGGACATCTGATAGGATGTTAAATTCACTGCAAGGTCGAAATATATTCATTCAATACAACACTCCATTTTCTATTTTCAGATAGCAAAGTAGTTTATCACCTACAAATTCAATATGAAATGCTCCTGATGGAAAAGAATCATACGTGTCATCCATTGGGACAGAGGAGATTGTGATATCATCCCCAGGATCAATGTGCTTCTGCATGAAGAAGACATGTTTAGAACCAGTTAATTCCTGAAATCAACTTAGGGAATGTTTCAATACACATAAAGCATCCAAGGGGAATCATTCAGGTCACTCTCTAAAACAATATATTTCGTAAAATATAAATGAATGCAGAGATGGACTGTTGAACAGACAACATAGTTACACAATTCAACTATATACAAACTTGTATGAATTCCATGTAATCCATACGATATAGATAGTCACCAGAAAAAATCAAGAAGTTCTCTATACGTTTCTTCTTGGCATAATCCTACAAGAGAAGTTGGCAAATATAAGGAAGGTAATCCAACCCATTAGAAATTGAATGGGAATCCCATGATTAATATACCTTGTATAAGTCTCAAATAATGTGTACTTACCTTAAAAATACAAGTGAATTGTCGCACTGTATCTGCGGTGCCCTGATACCACTTCTTTCCATCTTCAACCAGGGTCTGAGTAGCTGCTAGAGGATGTTTTGAAAAAGACATTAAGCATGCATATAGATAGGTCAACAATCTAGAACATTCATAATACATGGAATTGAAATTAAATAGTATGAAAGTTTTAAATGCCTTCTAAACCAGAGGAGAAAATGCCCATATTCTAGAAAGCATATATATGTCAAAGTCTAAACCATGCTTGACCCATTAGAATAGAAATTGGATTCTTATCAGAAAATAATCTCTCTTCCTAGATTTTGTCAACTTTTTGTTTCCCTAGTTACAAATAGTGTTTTGCAATATAGTTAATGATAAAAAACTCATTTTCTGAAGGTGTTGAAGTGGAGATTTTCTAATTGGATTCCAAGCACATAAACTTCAGTTTGCCAGAATATTCATTTATAGATCACCATATAGCCCTGCAATCCATTCTGCTTATCAAATCTAATGTTTACAGAAATGTAAAGAATGAATTGTATTGTAAAGGGTAAAAATGTATTGTACAAGCTACTGAAAACTTGTATTGATACCACAAATCCATCCCCAAAGTTTACACCATTCCCAAAACTGTATGTGTGAGAAAGATGGCAATTAAGTGACTGAGAGTTAAACTACATCAAGATAAAAATCTTGTTGATACCACTATTAATGCAATTATTGATTGGTACATCAATTAGCTTGTAGCATCCCCCAATTGGTACCTGCAAGATGGAATAAACCCTATAACACATACCATCACGAGTACTAAATATTGGAAAACTACATAACTGAAAAATTTGGATAAAAAAATAAACAGTTGGACAAAAATGGTTTTTAAAGTGAGTTTGCAGCTAGATGCACAAGCAGCTAAAATTAGGTGTATTACTTGACTCATGCACTGCATCATGTTTGGAACCTTGACATTTTTCTGTGAATATTATTTATAAAAAAATGAATAGAAACATTACATCTCTGGGTCCTTAAGAGGTTGTTAGTAGTCCCTAATAATGGGATTGTCAATGGAAATGCTATAATCCAATTGGTCTTGAGTTTCAAAATAGTGACCTATAAACATGTTTTGACTTAGAAATGAGATACATTACAAAATGTCGAAGTCAACTAAATAAAGAAGGAAAACTTCTAATACCCGGGAATAATATAAATGAGCCTAAATAGTATTCAAAATTTCTATATGTATGTTATAGAGAATCCTATAAAGGATTCATAAAGGATGGTGGTACTGGTGATAATGCATTGCCTAAAACATAATTATCCAAGGTATAATTCAGGGCTTGGTGCTCTGACTTTCTAATGACAGATTCTAAGAATGTTATTAAACTTGGACATGGAAATGACTTAGCTAGACCATCATTTGAGAGTGACTCATAAACTCAGAAAACGCATCACCAGGACTTGGGAAACACTCACAAAATAGAAAAAGACATAAAATTTAAGTACATGAAATTGCAGGCCCAAAATATATACACTTCCCCATTAGATTCCCTCTAATGCAACCTTCCTTGGCCTTCATTCTACTACATATGGACTTAATGGGTCATCCCTGTCACTGGGTTTCCTGATGGCCACAAGCATAAAATAATAATTTGGTTCATAAAAAAGATTTACAAACCAGTTATGTCAATAACAATCATGAAGATGGATTCTTCACCCTTGGCTCACCAGGAAGCTCATTGTCAAAATAGGTAGCAATGTGGAATTGCAGCAATTGAGCAAATTCTGTAATAATATGAGCTGGAGCCCCATTCTTTTCCTGCTTCTCCAAATTATTTTCATTGTTCCTGATGATCATCAAGTTTTACAAAACCATAATCTTTGCTTGAACTGAAGACTACTGTAAGAAATGTAGTGATTTCACTTGTATGTTCCTGATCTGAGCCAAGCTACAAATAACAGTAAGTTCTATTTGTTGACAAGACATATTTTTTTGGTTTAACATGATTTGTAACCTTAGATATCTATTGGTTATGTTGATTGTTTTAGATTAATCAGGAACGTGAGGGAGAAGATATAGATCATGCTCTACTAAAAAATGTTTTGGGAATATTTGTAGAGATTGGGATGGATAACTTGGATTACTATGAGACAGACTTTCAATCAGCCATGTTGGAAGATAGTGTTGCTGCATGCATACTACTCTCGAAAGGATGCTTCATGGATTCTAGAAAATTCATGTCCAGATTATATGCCCAAGGTCTTCCCTAAATTTGGTTTTTGTCATGCAAATTTATATGTACACACACTTGTTGAAACGACCTATAAACTAAAGAAAAAATGTGTATCTTCCTATAGGATGAAGAATGCTTGAATCTTGAGAAAGAGAGAGTTAGTCATTATTTACATGCATACCATGAGAAAAAGTTAATAGGGCTAAGATTCCATTTGTAAGAGTTCTTGTGAGTGCATAACTTGATGACAAACAATTTTCTCATTTTTAATTTAAAATTCAATCACTCATCTCACATAAAACCAAAATTGTTTTGATTGTTTTAGTTCAATCTCCCTCCCTTCATTTTTTGGTTTTCTTTTTGGATATTTATGTGTAGAAACTAGATCATGAACTCCTTTCCCAATATGAAAATCAGCTTATTTTGAAGAAACATTTAGGGCTTGATTCCTTGCTAAAGGACGGGAAGGTATGAATTTGATACATGGCTTTGCAATGTACAAATATGAAGTGCCTAGTATGTTTTCTTCTAATGAACATTATGAATTGAAAGCGACTATTCACTTTAGTTGAATTGAAAGAGAAAATATGCTTACCTTATTTGACTTTTACTTTGTTTGATTTCATATAATGATATTTTTCTCATATATTCAGGCATGCCAAAAGATATTCCGTAAATTGGTTGACTTAATTGGTAGCACATTCATCACAGAGGTATTTCGTTCTCTCTGGTAACATGAATTGATATGCAAGATAGGCAAAATTGTACATAGCTCTCACGAATTAGTTTATCATAAATACTAGCTACTTGTAAGTTGTAATAGTAATAATTATGTAGTTTGTAGATTGCTATCTATCATAAATTTGTTTGAATATCATCATTTTCTAGAAATAACAACTTCTTAAAGGGTGCTAGCTCAATGGTAGAGGGCCTACCTAATTATAGGCAGGAGGTTGGTGATAGCTAATTAATCGTATCTTAGTCGTATTTAGCTTAGCCATTAATATGTTATCATCTAGTAGTTTATTTAGTCATATATTTGGTCATTAATTGTTTCAATCAGTGACTAAATCCGTGACTAAATCAATGACTAAATCATTGAATAAATCATTGAATATCAATGACTAAATCAATGACTAATAAGTCAAGCTATTAATGACAAAGCAAAATACGACTAGCTATAAGATAGTGGAAATTAGCTACTATTAGTCACCAACTCAAAAATAGTCGTTTATAGCGTGATTTTAGTTATTTTTTTAGTCATTAATTTCTCATTTTGTACTAGTGTGTGGTAATGGGACAATATTGTAACATAAACAAGTCTTAAAACACTATACATGCCCTTTAAAGGGGATATTTCGCCTTAATATGGGATATATGTGCCATAAGTCTATTTTATGCATTGAAGATTGTTCAGGAGGCGTTGACCATGGTCATATAGGAACCATTATGAATATTTCTAGACAAGAGATAGTTCTATAGAAACTACCATGTTCCAAGGATAGGTTTGGACATATTACACTTTGGTATGGGGTCCATTATAAGGTTATAGACGTTTAACATATTAGAGATTTATTCTATGGAAGTAATTAAAAATTAGAAATAATATATATATATAAGTGGTAGCCCATGAATGGGTAACTAGTATCCAAGGATAGATAAGTCAAGTTTAATATTTGATATGCACCAAATCGCATATGTGATATATCGCATAAACGATATAGCGCATATGCGATAAAACGAACATGCGTTATATCACATATGCAATATGTGTTATATAAAAAATGTTGGGTTGCATGTTGTGGGCCAGGTTTACTGTAGCAAAAGACATAATTTTTCTGAACCCACACATAGAGAGTTGTTCAACCTGCAATTTACTCATTACTTACACAAATCCATATGTTTTGTACAAGTTTGGGTGGATTTCAATGGGGAATGTATGTAATAGAGATCGAAAGTTAGTGAGGAAGGTGCTTACACCAAAAGAATCTGAAAATAAAAAAGAAAAAAATAGGGAAGATTCAAAAAATCGTCATCATTCATATGATGAGAAAATAGTTCCCATTCCCGCTTAACAGATACTTGATGGAGAGGTTGAGAAAGTGTTGCAGCTGCATCTTTTGCCCAAATTTTTAAAAATTTTTGGATACTCCTTTTAATTTTATCTTGCCTATATTTATTTGGTTTCCTGAACTCTGTTTTTTCCCCTCTACTACAAATTTGGATTGTTTGAAGTTGAATTGAGGTCAACTGTTTTCATGATTTTCAGAAAACTGCTTTTTGTCTGCCAATGCTTTTGACTGTGGAGTTTAAAGTTTGATTTGGAAATGATGTTGTTTTGATCTGAATAATTTCCTTCATCACTATCAGAAGTCCATTTATGTTTGAGTTAGGACACTAGTTCTTTATGTAGCCTCCATTTTGGAAAATAAATAATGAGTAACCTGATTGAAAGTCATGTTTTTCACCGATGCGCGTTTATCTCTTTTGTTTTAGTGTCGACGTTTTTTTGTTTTATCACTGTCGGAGCATTAGTCTTCTAAGTCGCCGCCGTTTCAGAGGTCAGATGGAAAACGCTCCAATGGATAGTTCTTATCCTTGCTGATTCCTTGGTTTATTTCTTTTCATTATTTTTGTTTTCTCTTCACTATCATAATGATTTATGACTTTGATCAGAGGGCTAGTGTTTTTTGTTGCCGACACGGCGGCTGCGTTAAGATTTAAACTCACTGATCCGTAGTTCTTAGTTCTTCCGATTGCTGATAGTTTTCATTGTTGCAGAACCCATAGTCTTTGATACCCACCATTGTGGCTGCTGAGTGAACTATCCTACCGATGCATTAGTCCTTCCACTCACCGATGCCGATGTGTTTATTGAATAGTGTTTTTGATTTCCAATATGCGACTTCGATGGAATTTAGTGCTCTATACCACCGGAATTGTGGAAACTTTCAGCTTTGTCTCGCCGATATTACGAATTATGTTGTGTTTTGACCCGCTAATACGTAGTCTTTATAACCTCCAATCACTGAGGTTTTCATTTGATCATGGAAGCTGTAGTCTGATTGTCTTCCACCATTGTGGCTATGTAGTATACTATCTCTCTGACGTTTAGTTGGTTTATTTGTCAACGCATTGCTAGTTATTCTTTTGAGCCTCCAATCGCCGATGTTTTCAGTTGGTTGCAGAGCCCATAGTTTGTCCGTTGCCCACCGTTGCAGCTCCTTAGTGAACTAATCGTCCGATGCTATAGTAGTTTCGACTGTCGATTGAGGTTTTTCCTGCTATCTTTTTCACCGAAAGGTATATATATATTGGGGTGGGGTATTTGTTTATTATTATCCTAGTTGAAAACTCACGTTTTCTCTATCTTGGTTGATTCGAACTGTAACAACATGCTTAATTGTTGGGATTTCATTCGTTTGGAGCACTGTCGTGGAAGTTTCAGACCTTCCCGTCGACTACACAACTTGCTTGCCAGGAAGGCCAACCATGGTTTCTCCTTCCTTTTGATTTTATTGGTCATTTTGGGAACTAGGTTCTTCCCTTGGCTAGTTTTTCCTGCCATTGTGTAGCTAGGTGTCTAGAATGAATTTTGATCCTTGCGTCATGAGGTATTAGTTAGCTAGACAATTTTGACGGTGCGGTTTTCTTTAAGCCTATTTTTGAGGCGTTATGGAAGCTCAATCTCGGTTTGAAGGTTTGGGTAGTTGGTGCAGACAAGTGTTATGCTGTCTGAACCAACTTTTGTGGGATTATTTATGGTCGTCTGGGGAGTTTTCATTTTTCATAGGCACTTACCCTAGTTTTGTGCAACGGCGAGGGGGTTTTCAACATTTTGGTTGAGCTAGGGATTTTTGCATTTTTTACAATTGATTGGGTGGTTCATGTTATGAAAAGAGTTTGAATGCAGTTCAGTTTAAGTGATGCATTTTCTATCAGGGTCATGTTCTAGTTGCAGACGGACTTAGACGTTTTTAAACCTAGCTACATAAGTTCCTTTGCCTTGTCATTTTCTTTCACGCATTAACATTTTGTATAGTTTATTTGTGAAAATGCATATGGATGAGGTAAATAGTGTTATACAGTTCTCCTTCATTTTTAACGCTAGCTAGAAGCTCCAATAGTCTAAGAACATACTGTGTTTGCTTCTAGGGTAACCATTGCAAAGGAGATATGTCTAAATGACAAAAGAAGAAGGCTCTTGTTGCAGAGGGAGAACCAGATGTGGAAATCATCACCAAGGTGGAATAAATTTATGAAGATACCAAGGCCACCACTGGAGTAGATACAAATTACAAGTGGGGTGAAATATAACGGATTATTGCAAATCAAAATGTGCCTGTTCAGGGTTTGAAGAACTGACTATATATGCAAACATCGAGAAATTTGCTCTGATGAAAGTGGCCACAAGACCTGAGTTGTTCCTATTCTCAAGGTGATTGGTTGGATTCTACCTAGGGCAGATCTAACTACTATGATCCTGGAAAACACTGCCAAATAGGGCTATGCTACATACATTCCTGCTTACGTCTCAATGGCATATCACCTACCTCCCGCTCAAGTCTACTTAACCGAAAGTTGGTTGAAACAGTCAAAAGGATGATGATACCTGGGAAGAAATTTCGAACCAGGCCATCAGGGGAATATGAAACAGCCACTCTTCGGACCTCTTATAGATTCATAGCACTTATGCTGAATAGATTTTTTGGGAGAGTTCATGGAAAAAGCTTCAAACTGGGATGGATACCAATTATTTTCCATGCGGCCACTCAGGGAACCATATTCAACTGGGAAAAAATAGTGTCCAATAGCCTCTCAGCCTGCATATCTTTAGCTTTGGGAGGGGTGTCATAGAAAAAGTCAGAGTTCTACATGACCTCTATCTTAGTGGACTGTATATTATGTACCCAGTCATTTCTAGCATTAGGTGTAACTGGGATAGGGACATAAACCCTGTATACGTTGCATACAAATTGTTTTGGATACAAAAATATTAAAGCCACTACAAAGAGATATGTGAGCACTTCATCTTGCCTCTGTACACACTGATTTTCTTGATTGAATGCAACTGCATGTCAGAAGAAGCGTTCAAGGTTATTGAAGAATATGGAAGTTATTATCTGAGTGATGAGGGGATGTATATTAGAATGTAGGGTGGCTCTAGGGCACCTTCTCTACTCCCCAAATATACCATTGATTATGTGTTACATAAGGAAGCAGTTAGGCAAGTATAAATTGATGGTGTTGGAAGCTTCTTGTTCGAATATAAGAAGGCAACATGTCCTGCCATTGTTAAAATAATCAACCCATATTTATCTAAATTAGACATTAATTCATCCATTTTTGTCTTATTTTCCTAGTTTCTAATATTCCACTCTATGCAAGTTGTCTTCCACATGTGCTAGAAGTCAAACTTGCTAAAACTGAGTCATGGAGCACTTGGGAAACCTCCTGGAATCCATATTTAGCATATCTAATTTATTCTAGATCCTCCCTGGCGCGTGTCTACTTTTTCTTCTTTATTTCCTGCTTTACTGAATTTTATGGCAAAAGGGAAAGTAAGACTAGGTGCAGTTGACTTGTTTTTTTCCCTCATCATCCTCCATTATTTTCTCCTAATAAAATCATGTATGAGTTTCCTTTCCATCACCTATTATTTTTCCTACTTGAATTTGCCAATTTGTGAGCTCCTAGGAAGATTTGGAAACTGCTTTATGCACCTATGGGGGATTTGACTAGATTTAGTAAGCCTGCTTTTGACTATTTCGAATGGAATCCTTATGAATTAGAATATATCATGTAATTATTTATTGCAGTAGCATATGAATTCACAAGGTTGGCTATTGTACACTTATTCAATACAGATTAGTGTTATGCTCCAATTTCAGTCTCCTTTGTGTGTAAATTTGCATGTTTGATTAGTAATTTTGTGAGTGCAATTGATCTATCACCTGGTTCAATTTCCACATGGTATTAGATCCTTTGTGTATTGATTTCTCTCCTTCCATATTTCTATTGCAGGTTCGACATCTTGACTGGGAGCTATTCTGTTGACTGAAGGGATAATTTATGAGCTATGGATCAATCTCAGAAGATCATCTTGACTTGATTTAATTTCTTTGAATGGAAAGCAGAGATAGAGATACTGTTGAGAGTGAAATGTATCTACAGGGTGACTATGGAAACTGAAGCAGATCCCAATGTAGTTGCATAGAAAATTAAATGGCACAACAGGAGGGATGAGGCCTATGGTCTCTTGTGTCTGAGCATATCGAGAGACCTTTTCCATCTTGATGGATTGAAATCACCAAATGAAGTATGGGAGGATTTTTTAGATATTTTTGGTAAGACATATGAGATGAGAGGACATCAAATCGAGAATGAATTAATATCCTTGAGTCCCAACAGCTTTGAATCCCTGCAACTCTACTTTTCCAAGTTTAAAGCCCTTGTTTTGCAGCTAAAACAGTGTGGAATTGAAAAGAATGAGGAGAAACTAGTTTTTTCCATACTCTTGAAGCTTGGCCCTGACTATTTAATGTTTTTTTTGACCTTCCATGCCACCAAGTTGACATATCGATCTTGGAAGATGCATAAGCTTGCAGAGTTCATGGAATCCCTCACACAAGAACAAGATAAATTGGTGATGATGGGCACCATCAAACCTTCCAAAGAACAAGCTTTGGTTGCTGGAGATTCAAGGGTGGATTCAAAAGGCAAGAAGAAAGCTAAGAAGCCACCTGAGCAAAAGAGAGACAAGAACAAGTCTCAGGAGGAGCCCCAAGGCTCCAAGAAGAACTTCCAGAAGGAGAAGAACAAGGGAGAAATGAGCAAGTGCGCATACTGCAGTAATGGATTTAATCGTGAAAGATCCTGCATGAAGAAGCAAATTGACATGTTGTACCAACTCCTGGATAAGAATAACATCTCCCTTCCTGATAGCTCAAAGAAGAGGGAAGGAGGATCAAATTTAGAAGACAAAGAGAGAGTTCATGCAATGGTTGCTGGCACATCAAGCTCACCTAGCTTCATCATAGAATCCAGAGCTTCAAGACATATGCTTTCAACCAAGGAGGAATTATCCTCTCTTGACATGTTGAAAGGTCCACCAATAGTGTTGGGAGATGACTCTCTCACTGACAGTTTGGGCAAAGGAAGGATTGATTGACCATGGTAAGTTAAGCAATGTATTGTATGTTCCAGGTCTTTCCTCTAACCTCTTGTCAGTGTATCAGATGACCCATACAGGGTCTCCAAAGGAGTTCATATTCTCCCCTGATTATTTTGAGACCATGGAGATCTCGAGTGGTAAATTCATTGCAAAAGGAGTTGTAGATCACACTTCAAAGGTATACTGGTTTTCACATTTTCTACCCTACTCAAACCCCTCTGCTCTTCTGATTCATGCTAATGAGGCAAGCAAGCTTTGGCATGAAATATTTGGCCATCTTAACTATAAGTATCTTTCTGATCTAAGTGAAAAATAAATTCTTATAGGGTTACCAAAGATTAAGTTTTCCAAGGGAGTCTGTCAAGGTTGTGTCCTAGGAAAACATCCAGGGAATAAATTTGAGAGGGCTGGTCATGAGAGAACCTATGCACCTCTTGAGTTGATCCACAGTGATGCTGGTGGTCCATTCCATCATATGTCAATGAGTCAAGCCAAATATACATTAACTTTCATAGATGAATTTTCCAGGTACTATTGGGTTTACTTCCTGAAGCATAAGTCTGAAGTTTTTGGCCACTTCAAAGTCTTTAAGGATTTGGTTGAAAACCAATCCGGGAGGAAACTCAAGATCCTCAAATCTGACAATGGTGGTGAGTATGTCAAGTCTGATTTCATTCAATATTGTGAATATGTAGGTATTCAGATGCAGAATTCAATCCCTTACACACCACAGCAAAATAGTGTTGCTGAGAGAAACCACAGATCACTAAAAGAGATGGCAACCTATATGTTGGAGGCTAAAACTTTGCCACCAAAGTTTTGGGCTGAGGCTATAAAATTTGCATATTATATCTAGAATAGGGTGCTTCATAAGCATCTTGATGTTATGACTCCTTTTGAAGCATGGATTGGGCACAAGCCAGATGTGACCCATTTCAAGATTTTTAGCTCAAGGGCTTGGGCTAGAATTCCAACAGAAAAGAGGAAGGCTTTGCAGCCCCAAAGCCAAGATTGTCTATTTTTTGGGTACTCTAAATATTCAAAAGGGTACAATATTATCAATTTGAGCATAAACAAATCCTTTATTGAAAGGAGTGTTCAGTTCCAAGAAGATCCTTTAGCAGCAGTTGAAGTTGGAGAGTCTTCTTCACCACCAGAACCATTGAATGTAAGTGAAGAGACAAATGAGTTTGTTGATTCTCATATGTATAATAATGATGATTTAATTGCAAATCCTAACATTCCTACAAGACCAAAATTGGTGGCAAATACCATTGATGCAGCTGGGAAACTAGCTGGAAATCCTAGTGATCATATGAAGACTAGATCTCAGTTTGAGAGTGCCCTGAGCATGAAAGACCCTTTGTTTGCATAGAAATGTTATCTGATGGTTGAATCAGACCCATAGACATATGAATATGCAGCACATGATCCAATATTGAAATCAGCCATGAAAGAAGAATTCAGCTCACTCCAGAAGAACAACACTTGGGAGCTGGTTGATCTTCCCCCAGGGAGGAAGCTAGTTCAATGTAAGTGGGTTTTCAAAACTAATTTTTCTGCTGATGGTTAAACTTTGAAATATAAGGCAAGATTGGTATCCAAGGGCTACTCATATGTACATGGTATTGACTACAATGATACCTTTGCACCAGTGGAAAAGATGGACTCCATCAGACTAGCCTTAGCCATTGCAGCTTCGAAGCAGTGGGAGGTACATCACATGGATGTGAAGTGTGATTTCCTGAATGGATATCTTAACAAAGAGATTTAGATGCAGCAGCCTCAAGGGTTTTTTACTAATCCATCTTTTTTGTGCAGGCTAAATAAATCATTGTATGGGCTTAAGCAAGCCCCAAGGGCTTGGTATGCCAAGATTGATGGATTTCTGTTGTCATTGAGTTTTTTTCTATGCAAATCTGATCCAAATGTTTATTTTAATATGATTCATGGTTATTTGATGATTATTGTCTTGTATTTGGATGACCTTCTAATTACAAGAAGCTCACAGAAAGAAATTTCCTCCTTGAAGGATCCAATGAACCATGCATTTTCTATGACTGATTTGGGGTTGTTGAGCAAATTTTTGGGTCTCAAAATTGATCAATACCAACATGGACTAAAAGTACATCAATCCAAGTATGCTTTGGATTTTCTGAACAAGTTCAACATGAAATATTGCAAGCCAAGAAAGACTCCCTTCCTTTCAGGAGTTAAGCTTGAAGAAGCATGTTCTTCTCCTATGGTAGATAGTACACTGTATAGACAATTGATTGGGTGTTTGATGTAATTTACACACACTCGGCCTGGTTTTTCCTATGCAGTAAGTGTGGCTTCAAGATACATGGATTCGCCTCATGAGATCCATTGGAGATCAGCCAAAAGGATCCTTAACTTTGTTTAGGGAACAAGAACTCATGGGATCTTCTACAAAGATAAATCTGATCTTGATTTGATTGGGATTACTGATAATGATTGGGAAGGTGACAACATAGATCGAACGTCAACACCAAGATATGTGTTCATGCTTGCTGAAGCACCAATTAGCTGGTCAAGCAAGAAATAGAGTGCCATTGCACTCTCATCTACAGAAGCAGAGTACAGAGGAGTTGTAAATGCAACAACTCAATGTTTATGGTTGCAAAGGTTACTTGGTGAGTGTGGCTTCGAATCAGAGTTCTCAACTATTATCTATTGTGATAATCAAAGCACCATTTGAATCTACAATGATCCAATTCAAAGACAGAGAACCAAACACATTGAGATCCATATGCACTACATAAGACAGCTTGTGCATGATGGCACCATTTACCTACTCTTTTGTGCATCTTCAGAACAAGTAGATGACACATTCACCAAAGATTTTTGTGAGAAGAAATTCAGCAATCTCAAATCACTACTGGGGATTTCTGATCATGCTATGAAGCATAATTGATGACAATATTTTCAAATTTTGTTTTACTGTCCATGTTTAAGGGAGGATTTTCCCACTGGATTTTTGCCTATTTCCTTGGTTAAATGGACATGCAGTATGTAAAGGGTGACTAAGACTTGTTGCTAGGCCCTATAGTTTTCTGATATTTACTCATACGTTAGGACTAAGTGGGGGAGTTATAATAATCAACCCATAGTTAGCTACCTTAGACATTAATTAATCCATTTTTGTCTTATTTGCCTAATTTCCAATATTCCACTCTATGCAAGTTGTCTTCCACATGTCCTAGAAGTCAAAATTGCTAAAATTGAGTAATGGAGCACTTGTGAAACCTCCTGGAATCCATATTTAGCATATCTTCTTTATTCCAGATCCTCCCTAGTGCTTGTCTACTTTTTCTGCTTTATTGCCTGCTTTACTGAGTTTTATGGCAAAAGGGAAAGTAAGACTAAGTGCAGTTGACTTGTTTTTTGCCCTCATCATCCTCCATTGTTTTCTCCCAATAAAAGCATGTATGATTTGTCTTTCCATCACCTATTAGCTTTCCTACTTGACTCTACCAAATCATGAGCTCCTAGGCAGATTTGGAAACTGCTTTATGACCACTCCATCGATTGGATTATGTGTAAGGTTTTGTATAAAAACAAAAGGCTTTGAAATCGTCCTCGTCCTAAACTATATGATGACTATATGATAACCTTGGCAAAGATTCGAGGGTTCATGGTTTATTCCCATGCAACCATAGTTTGGCATCCATGATCACATAGAACCTTTGAATGATTATAATACTATATGATTGTGCATAAAATTATGTTTTAAATCATTGTGAATCATTGGCATGCAGGACATATATGATCGACCCACTGCATGTTTGAATAATTTATGAGACCATGTGTTTCCTTCTAGGCCAAGTGTTGGAAGTATAAGGGTTGGTGTAACCCTATTCTTTGTCATTCTCCTTCGTAGATTTCGAGCCTTCGGGCCGCTCTACAACTGTGTCCATGGCCACCATACTTACCCTACTATGAACTTAACGAGCTCTCGTCCTGGTTTACAATGTTCATTTTGTCTTCTTCGTTATTGAACTCTTGTTTGCACTGCGAGTTTACCTTGGAAAGAGTTGTTGAGAGCCGTGGCTGACAGCTTACGACCTGGTCTGTGAGTAGTTTTTGGTTTGTTCCTCCATGGATTTCTTGTTAGGATTGTTTTACGGAGTTATTTTCTTCTGTTACAACTCTATCTTCGTCATAGGGTTTTTGAGAGTGTGGTTCTAATGATTCACCTTTTGGTGACAGTTCGAGTTTCACCATCCACTTCTTGCTTGGCCATTGCTCAACCTTCTTCTTGTTGCTACTAGCCATGGTTTGTGCATGTGTTTGAACCATCTCCATCACAGAAGAAATGAAGGGTTGGCTCTTTGTCTCACTAGTGGCAGCACTTCTGTTTCTCGGTGGCTACATTACCTTCGCTTCCAGGTATGAAAATTACTTTTAAACAGTTTCTTTAAAAATTACTCTTAAATTAGTTATAGTATAGAGCATAATTTAATGGTGTGGATTCTTATCCTTGCAGGTAATAGTTTACAACTCTCTTTGTAGCTGTTACAAGTGAGCAGGGTCAGCTTCCTGGTTACGGGTAAGCCCTGGTCAACCCATGGAAATCCATGCTTGTTCATTTCTTTATGTAACAATTTTCGGTTGGAAGATACGGCCTGCAATTAACCCTTCATGGATTACTATTTCTTGGTTTACTTTTTTATATTTTGCTAACCCTTGCTGTTAGGAGGGTTCTCCGTCTTATGCCGTGACTTGTAAATTTTTTTTTACTTGTTTTGTGTACATTTATGTAAAAATATTTTTTGGCCTATCAAGCCATTCTCTATTTAAAATTTAAGTATAAAGATTTAACTCTCTTGAGCTCGGACTCGGTGATTTTTATACTCTTACTGTAATTTTGTATACTAGGATATTTTTACTGTTTAAATTTATCTAGCATTAAATTATATTATTATAACTTGTTATGTTATTTCTTTCTATTATAATAATTTGTTTATAAGCTCGGATATTCAAGCAAGGGTTAATCCTGTTGATAACCTGCGTATACAATAATTTATTTAATTATTCTGTAGGTTTTAGTTCAATAATAAATGTTAAATTAATTGTTTGTTACAGGTATATAGTTGTTATAATTTCATTGTTATCTTTCGCTGTCATTATAGCACTGCAATAATATTTTATAGCTTTTAAGTTTTAGAATACTAAATAGTCCAAATCCTTGGATTATTGCTTATCTAATTATTAATTACAATGTTATTACTATGATTTACAATGTTAATACTATAAATTATAATGTTAATACTATGAGGGTTTCGACCCTGTACTTTCTTTTATAATTAATATTTGTTTAGTTTATTTAAATAAATTAGTTCATTTATAAATAATATTTATTAACTATTATTTACCATTGCATTCAGTCTATTTTATAAGTATATAGATAGGTTTTGTTATTGTTTCCTTGTTACAATATTATAATTGTTGTAGTTAATTTATTTATAAAAAGAACTATACTAGAATTACCCTACTTGAAATGTGAACATTTGTAGATATAGTTAACAGTATGAAAAATAAAATAAACTATATAAACAACTTGTTTCTTTATTCACAAAAATAAATGAGTGTTTTATCTAAGTTAATTATTTTACATATGTTACAGGTTAGTAGTATCATTTTATAAAATACAGTTTTGAATAAAAATAATAACCTATTTACAGTAATCAACTTGTTAAAAGAAATAAACATGTTGTCTGTAAAGCATTATGAATACTTCTTGGCTAGAATTCTTATTACAACAGTCTCGTTTGAACAATAAACTTAATTAGACAGATTAATATTCTTTTCTGAAAACATCTACATACAGAAATAAATTTTTCCATTGATCTAAAATACAAAATAACTCTATTCAATCCATATTTCTATCATATCCTTCATCTATTTTAAAATATACTGCCTGTGCTAGAGTATGGTCTGTTTCATTCCAGATGGGGAAAAACACAGTTTAGGATTCTTTTCATCAATTTCAGATTCAATATTCAAATAACTAAAGGGTTACAAGCTCTATCAGTTCACTACAAAACATGTAATCATTCAATATTCATTAATTCTCAGATATAAACCTTTAACATAGTAAATAAAAGACTATAGAACCTGTTTAAAGCTAGATGACAACAGTGTTGGGAGGTAGTTCCTCCCTACCAACTCCTGGAGAGTGCTTAAAGAGCATCTTCTCAGGACCCCCGAACCTGTTCCTGGTATTCTTAGCTGAGAACTGGTGGAGCATGCAACAAGACACTACTACAATGACTCAGTACTAATTCTACACTCAGCAGTAAGATCCTTTAGTTGAAAAGCTGTACTAGATCATTTCTACAGTTTTACCCCTCAAACACCTTCCACAAATTCCCTTCCCAATGAAATCCTTTCAAGTACATTCACCTGAATGATTCTCCTCTTGGAATGAGTAGCCTCAGCTCTCTTCAATGGGCATTTTTATTAAGATTGGCTAGGTCTTTTTGGGTTAGTTGTCATTAATTGAGCCACCTGCTCTGATCCAAATTTCTTGGGGGATCATGACCTCAAATGTAGGGAGGTTTCCACCTACAACATTGGAAGTGTTTGAGGATGCTTCCACTTGTCTATTTTCTCTCCACCCAGTCTCCTCCACCAACTTGATCAGTAAACACTCTTTTAACAACTCTCCCAACCTGTCGTNTATTTATTTATAATTAAAATATTCATAATTACATTCAACATCCTTGACTCTGCTGAGTCATCAATTACAACTTAGCATAAAATTTAACATATTGTCTTGGAATAAAATCAAATATGATAATATTATTTTTTACAAAATTGGGGCATGTGACAATCCAAAATGACTAAGTCAACCTCATAATCTCTCATCTGGATATTCATCCTCATATCCTTTCTTATCTTCCTCTTTTGCAAAGAGTTCACTGCAGAATCCTTCATTGCCTTATTCTAGTGGTACAATAACATCTCAAACTCGAAAAGGGATTTGGGGTCCCTTTCTAGCGATAGACAACTCTCAAAGAACTGTTGCATGGTACCATGTTGCCGCAATGGTCCTACCTCTATAGATGGATCAAATGAAAATGGCATGTCAATAATTGGTAACTTACCCAAATTTCTCGCGAATGCATGCTTGGTCTCAAAGAAGGTGTCTTTCTCCATCACAATATCAAATGATACCATTTTCTTTCAAGAGAGACAAACTTGCTACTGCGGTCCATCTTCTCTAGTCGTCACACTAGTGCCAGTGACAACCCCAATGTTGAAATCCTTTGTTCATGGTTCGGCTTTCATTTTCATAACCGTTGATCCTTGATTCAGGTTCAATGGTCGGTTTTGTTTCAATGGCTGAGTTTGAATCTATGGTGGATTTTCAATCTAAGTCTATGATGGGATCTAATTCTGCATTATCGACTGGTTTTGTACATGGAACATTGGTTGGCTCTCTACTTGGAACGTCGGCTGTTTCTGAGTCTATGCATTCTGTAACTGAGGAATGTTTCCAGCCTGCCATTTTGCAATCAACTGAGGGAAATTTTCAACATTATGCTCACTCGATGCACAATATGTACACTACACATGAGGGCACTCCCTTTGATAGTGAAAAAATATTCCATAGGCACATTGGATTGATTCTTGACCTCATCCTCATCCTCAACCGAAGCCTCCTCTTCATCCTGTGAATCCTCTACGGAATCCTCCTCGGACTCCTCCCTTTCGAAATTGAGACGCAGGAGGATTCCGGTGAGGATTCTGTAGAGTATCAAAGGGGACAGTTTTAGCATAAATACAATAAACCTATCCAATTTGGATCAAAGGGGACTAATGGAACCCCCAAAAGAATCTTTGAAGTGTTGGGAATGTGAAGGTCCCCATGTACGAAGGAATTTCCCAGTCCTCAAGGAATCCGGTAGGACTGTACAAAAACTACAAGAAGCTTCCAATGTGGGATAAATTGGAAAGAGTTTCCACCAGATCAATGCATCTCTTGAAGAATGTTGGCGAAAACCCACCAACAAAGCCTCATCGACAAGGGTTCTCACTCTATTGATGCCTAACCAATGCAATCTCCCTAAGCATCGACCCAGACAGTTTTTACCCTATCTAGCAACATCCGTAGAGAGGACGAAGTCTCACCCTAGATGATCAAAGGAGAGCTGTCGGAACCAAGTTTCCAATAGTGAGAAGGGAAGATATGGAATCCGATGGGTAAAGCAGCATAAATATCAGATTACAGAACTAAGACAGTGATCATAATCTATCTTCATCGCTACAGATCTAACAAATTGCATCATTCATTTGTCGCAGCAGTATCAACACAGTAGTATGAAACAACTTTAACCATCATTTATTGGAAATGTGACAGAACTGGGAGAGATCGCAGCAACATCATAACAGAAATGGAATAGATCACAGCATCATCAGTAAATCGTAACCGAAAGACAACATAATAGATCATAGCATCATCATAACATATTCCAAACACTTCTCATTAATATCACAACAGAGAAAATAGTAATACAAAGACAAGAATTATGCAGCAACCATCATGTCATATTCATTTTGCACAATATATCCAAAATAGATAATTCTTCTCCACAACATGAGACCAATTACATCCCAAGAATCAGACAGACCATAGATAAAACAGATGAATTTCTCCTATCTATCTGTATCTCCTTCTCTCTTTCAATTGTAAAACAATCTCTATATATAGGCTTGCGCGTTTACATTGACGGTCCACTTCTAACTAACTTCTAACCACTAATGAGCTAATGTGACAAAACTTGGTCAACTAATATATTAAATATTCAAAAATGGTTATCTTTCCTCCCATTATGCTGATCTGGCCTTGCATGGTGCTGCGTGAGCTTGTGCAGTTGCCGCGAAGCTACACAACTCACTTACAAAAACCCCTTCCAATAAAGATCGACAACAAGATCATCAATCTGCAATCGTTGAAATTGAAGGTACTATCTCTAACTGAAATCTCTCTATATTAATTAATCTAGGAGCTACCTTAAGTTACATCACTCCTAAAATGACGGAGAATTGTAATCTCGCCAAGTTAAGGCATGAAAAGTCTTGGTCAATCCAACTAGTCACCGAATCAAAAAGGAAGGTAACTGATTTTATTGCTAATTGTGAAATTTCAATACAGAATCATGCAACTGGGATCAATTTGAATTTTTTTCCTATGTGGTCATATGATATGGTCATTGACATGGACTGGTTAGAAAAGTATAAAGTAGTACTACATCGCTTTGATAAAACCTTACAGATATAGATGAAGATAAAAATTTTAGGAAGGTAAATGGTTTTAGTAATCCTATTTCCTTAAGGTAGATATATGACTTGCAATTGAGGAATTATTTAAGGAAGGGTTGTAACCTCTATGCGTTAAAATTTGCTGACCTACTCCATAATGAAAATCCAACATCTATAAGGAACCACTCGGTGTTTAATGAATTCATGGGTGTGTTCTCGAAAGAGATACCTGGACTCCTCCCTCAAAGAGAAATAGATTTCTCCATTGAAATGATACCTAGGTCTGCTCCAACATCCAAAGTGCCTGATTGAATGAGTATCCCTGAGTTAACCAAATTAAAAATCGAGTGAGAAGAACTACTAGATAAGCGCTATATCAAGCCTCATTAGAGGAAATTTCAATTTAAAATTGGCCTTCCAAAAATAATACAAATTCCATGGAAACATGTATTATCCAATCAAAATGATTTAAAATTAAAAAACGGAGCACCTCTTAAACAAATTTTTAATATAAATTTGGGGATAGGTATTATAAAAAAAAAATACTTTTTTTGTTCGTATTTTCAACATATTTCGTTGTGTGTTTACTCAAATTTCAATCGAGAGAGCTCATTGGATGTAGAATTAAATTCTGCATCCAACGAGTACCCACTTGGCATATTTTTGACGGGCCCTGATACCCCAAAAACAAGAAATACCTGAAAAAACATGATGATGACATCATCATCATGGTTTTTCAGGTATTTCTTGTTTTTGGGGTATCAGGGCATGTCAAAAGAATTCCAAGTGGGTAATCGTTGGATGCATAATTCAATTATGCATCCAATGAGCTCTCTCGATCGAAATTTGAGTAACAACATAGGGAGATATGTAAAAAATACGAACAAAAAAGTAGTTTTTTCTTTTCTTCCTCCAAAATTAATAAACATTATCTTATTAATTTTCCTTAGGAGGCCCATTTTGAGTTGAAATTTCCTTTAATGAGTGTATCACCTTGGGGAGCCCCATTTTTATTTGTCAAGAATAAGGATGGGACTTTAAGACTGCACATAGACTACAAGAAACTAAATAAAGTGACCATCAAAAACAAGTATCCTTTCCAGCAAATTAATGATCTGTTTGATCAAGTAGGGGGAGAAAGAGTCTTCTCCAAGTTGGATTTGAGATCTAGTTACTACCAAATCAGGATTAAGGAGGAAGATGTTAAGAAAACATCCTTTAGGACTAGTTATGGGCATTACGAATTCATAGTAATTCCTTTCGGCTCGATCAATGCCCCTGCCACTTTTATGGGTCTGATGAATAGTATCTTTAACAAGTATTTGGATGAGTTCATGTTAATTTTCATTGATGATGTCCTAATATACTCAAGGACAAAATAATAACATCAATAGCACTAAGAATCATGTTGCAGACCCTAAGAGACCATTAGGTGTACACCAAGTTCGAGAAGTGTGAATTCTTCAAGAAATAAATCCAGTACTTAGGACATGTCATCTCTGAAAAAGGGATTGCGGTAGATTCACTGAAGATAAAAGTACTTCTAGAATGGACTGTACCTAAGGATGTCACTGAAATTTGATCTTTCATGGGACTCACCGTCACTCTACTGGAGGTTCATACAAGGGTTTTCAAAGATATTCTATCCTAGTACCTCCTTATAGAGAAAGGGGGTAAAGTTTGTATGGTTTGTAAAGTGTCAAGAGAGATTTGAAAGTTTAAAAAGATTATTAACCATGGCCTCGATCCTAAAGGTGGATGACCTCTATAAAGAATACATAGTATGTACTAATGATAGCAAGGAGGGATTGGTAGGAGTACTATTTCAAGAAGGGAATGTGGTATGTTACATCTCTCGTAAGTTGAAGGAGCATGAACAAAATTATGTAGTGCATGATCTGGAATTGGAAGTAGTAGTACATGCATTAAAGATGTGGCATCACTACATGTTAAGGAAAAAGTTCCCTTTATTAACATATAACACATGTGTAAAGCATATGTTTACGCAGCCTAGACTCAATGCCATACAAGCATGATGGATGGATTTCTTAAGTGAATTTGACTTTGAAGTGAAGCATATCAAAGGTAAGGAAAATAAAGTGTTTGATGCACTCAGTCGAAGAGCTCACAAAGTATATGATATCACCATGAGTCGCACAGAAGGTGATCTATTGAGCAGAATACAAATAGCTAGCTTCTATGATGTTGAATATGGAAATCTAATAAATAAATTGATGAAAGATTAGCTAAATTTGAATGGGACAGAATTCAAAGTAGACCGGAAAGGATTAATTTGGTTTTAAAGAAGAATATACATGCCTAATGTTGCAGATTTAAAACTATTTATTTTGAATGAAATGCACAAACCTCGTTATGCAGGGCGTCGTGGTTACCAAAAGATGGTAACAACCCTCAGGAAGCAATTCTACTGGCCTAATTTGAAGGAAGATCTAGTTTATTACCTTTCTAAATGTTTGGAATGTCAATAGGTGAAGGTTGAACACCAACATCCAGTAAGTTTGTTACAACCCTTACGAATTCCCAAATGGAAGTGGGAGGTAATATCTTTGGATTTTATCATAGGTTTTCCTTTAACTCAAAAACAACATGATTCAATTATGGTTGTAGTTGATAAATTAAGAAGGTGTGCTCATTTTATACCTGTGAAGTCAACTGATAAGGCTGTCAATGTTGTAGAAATATTCCTAAAGGAGATATTTCAACTTCATGGAGTACCCAAGATGGTAATTTCTGACCGAGATGTCAAGTTTACATCCAACTTTTGGAAGTCATTGTTTGCAGGGTTGGAAACTAAGATAAACTTCAGCATGAGCTATCATCCTGAAACAGATGGGAAAATAGAATGAACAAACCAACTCATTGAGGACATGTTAACGATGTATGTCATGGAAAAACCCACCAAGTGGGAAGACTTCCTGGATGTGGCAGAATTTGCATAGAACAATGGCTACCAAGCCTCTTCTAAGATGAGTCCATTTGAAATCCTATATGGAAGTAAGTGTACTACCCCTATGGATCATGTGATAATAGGAACTGAAATGTTGTAACACATGGAACAAACTGTGAGAGAAGTACAGAAGAATATGAAGGTGGTGCAATATTGCCAAAAGCATTATGCTAACTTAAAAAGACAGCATAAAACGTTTTCAATCGGAAACCATGTTTACCTCTGGGTCAATCCCAAAAAGATCTTCTTGAAAATCGGAAGTTGCACTAAATTAGAACCATGGTTCTATGGAGCCTTCCAAGTATTGGAAAGGATTGGACCCGTGGCATACAAGCTGTATCTTCCAACACATTTAAAAATTCATAATGTTTTTCATACTTCATTACCAAACAAATATGTATATGATTCCACTCACATCATTGATTGGAATTTGGTACATGTAGAACCAGAGGGAGAGTTCCAGGTGAAACCTGTGTGCATTCTCGACAGGAAATAAACTTATATTTGGAACCGATTTGTCGCTCGGGTAAAGGTGCAATGGAATCACTTTATCCCAGAGAAGGTGACCTGGGAATTGGAAGATGCCTTGCAAAACAAGTACCAGGGTCTGTTTCCAGAAAGAATGGAAGATGACTAACAACACTGTGGATAGTGTTACATTAAGGGGGAAAGGATGTAATATCCCCCAATTTTGTAATAAATATTTGAAAGATGATTTTATTTCTATTTTGTTTAAATGTGATTGGAACACCCGAAATATGCCAGTAGGTCCTTGAAGGAAGAATGTAACTAAAACATTATGCTTGGAATAAAAATATGAATGATAGGGACATCCATGTTGAATGAGGAAACTATGCACCAGGGAGTGGGGCATGGGAAGGGTCACTCTAAGAATTGTTACACCATGAGTGGGAATTCTAGTATGGCACTAGACCAACCATGGGGAATCAAGAGTTAGTGGAGCAGAAAGTTTTGGGGGGAATTGGTCGTTACCTACAAAATACCTAGGAAAAATAATGAAGGATAAATAAGGAATCATATGCTAGGAGGCGGGACACCACTGAGTATGCTTGAGGAAGGAATTTCTTGTTGTGTAAGCACTTTGTGTTAGGAAAGGATTTCTCACTCAGGATATGGAATTGAGTTTTGACCATCACCACTCTTGGCATGCATAATTTACTTTAGGGATTATTGAGGATGGAGAGATTTGTGCCTCATCTATAGTTTGGTGGAACGTGGCTTTTCCCTTTTCATTGAGACCGACATTTCAACATGTTCCACTCGTGAGTATTGTTCTTGTTATTTGTTATTGAACTCCGGGTATGTTTGTTCATGTTCAAGATGTGTTTAATGTTAGTGAAAAGATGCAGTTCCAACTTATATTTGTTGATGTTGATAACATTTATGAACTAATGTACTCATATTCTATTTGGCATCCATTTGGGAAAATGATAGATTGTGGTTATGTATAGATTTACTGGTTTACTACATGATATCCTTTGATTGATAAGCTTAAGTCAGGGCGGCAATGTAAGAATGTATGCTTTGCTTGTTGTTGTAATGTTCTTAAAATGCCTTAGCTTAAACAGGTTGTGTATGCCTTTATGTTTTCTGTAGTTGAATCAACCTGTGTTTTTCTCTTGGCAAGGAGCCTTGATTTTTTCTCTGGCTTGAACCACCCCAGGCTTGGTGTAGTTCATGGGTAAAATTTATAGCTACAAATGATATTGTTACATTTGTGTTTTCTCCTTACAAGCTCCAACGGTGTGTAAATCCCCTTTTCTTACGATTGAGATGAATGAGTGTGAAATATTGTCACAGATATCCAGTAACGTTTACTATGGTTAAGTATTCTTGTTTTTTTTCATATGAACATGTATGGATTTACACTTCATTTTTCTTAATTTCGTGAAGACCAGAATATTGGTTTCCAAAGTAAAAACGTGTCTAAGTCAAAGTTAAGACCTTAAAAAATGTAATACTTTTGTGATCCACACAGCGGGAAGTGGAAAACAGAAGGTTAAAGTTAAGTCTTAAAAGTGTTAATAATTTCACGATCCACAATCCATGATCCAAACAAAAGAAAGAAAAAGGTTAAAGTTAAGTCTTAAAAGTATTAAGACTTCTGCGATCTGCGATCCGCACAACGGAAAGATAAAGTTAAAGTCTTAAAAGTGTTAATACTTTCGTGATTCATGATCCGCATAGTGGAAAGAGGAAAGAGGAAGGCTAAATTTAAGTCTTAAAAGTGTTAATACTTCCGTGATCCACGGTCCGCATGGCGAAAAGAGGAAAGAAAAAAGTTAAAGTTAAGCCTTAAAGAATGTTAAGACTTTCGCGATCCACACAGCGAAAGGAGGAAAGAGGAAAAGTTAAATAAAGTCTTAAAGAATGTAAAGACTTCTGTGATCCACGATACGTACAGTAGAATACGGAAAGTGTAAAGTTTAAATAAATTCTTAGAGAATTTTAATACTTTTGCGATCCGCGATCCACACAATGGAAAGCGAAAAGTGAAAAAGTTAAGTAAAATATTAAAAGATGTTAAGACTTAGCAGAAAGAGAAGATCGAAGTCTTAATGATGTTAATGCTTCTGCAATATGCACAATGAAAAGAAGAAAGAGGAAAGAAAATATTAAAGTCCTAATGATGTTAAGACTTCCATGATCCCCGATCCACACAACCAAAACCAAAAAGCGGAAGGAAAATATTAAATTCTCAAGGAAAGGGAAGAAGGAGGAAGGAGAAAGTATGAATAAACATATTCCACTGTGTGTTAAGCTTTCCATTTCCGCTTTCGGTAGTGGAAGGAAGATAGGCGGAAGGAAGAAGGCTAAGGGTCAGAACGCGGGAAGCGAAGGTCGAAAATTCAGTTTCAGTGCGAAACATCTATCTGGTCGTAGAAGTGGTTTTGTTTATGGTTTTTAATGTTGTTTATTGTTTTAGCTTAACGATGAATTTTTATCGAAGGTTTTAGACAAATGTATGTGAAAGAATAATATGTTTGCAAATTTGTTTTTATGTGCATTCTTAGCAGGTTTTTTTGGTATGCTACAATTTTAATATCAACATGAAAACTAACATTTTTCTCTTGTTTTTTCCGATTGATATTTTGCTCGTGTAAGAACCAAATGAGAATATAACTTCATGGATGGATAAATATTTTACCAAGGAGCATGATCATTTCATCTTTATATCTTACTGACACACACAAATATTCTAGAGGACATTTGAAAATAGTCTTCCAACCCTTTTTTATGACACTTCGATAAATTTCTTAGTATGATATAACCTACCTAACTCACTATTTTGGTAGGTCCATAACTTCTCCCTCAGCTACTTCCAATACAAAATGAAGACATGGTCAGGTAGAGAAAACACAAGTATACAAGACCCCTATGCGCTATTGGCATTTAATCTAACCCATGATTTAGGGAGGTCATTCTCTTAGACCCTCTTAGGACCATTTTTTATGATTTATCCATACTTAGTCAATTTCATGATTTTCACTAATTTCCATATTTCCCCAGAATGATGTCACATCATTTGCTTTGTCATCATAGGAAATGTCTCTTACCAATCTATTATTCATGCCATGTCATCACTACCTTTTTATTTCCTTTGACTTATACTGAGTTCATTCTCCAATCATGTCCTTCAATTATTCCTTTGTCATCACTAAACTCCTTTTAACATCAATGAAAACTATAATCCATATTGACAACATCCTTGTTGCTGGATTATGCCCCACCGAGGCCAACAGATGCGCCTAAGGCCAAAATTGTCAAAAACTCTAGATATGTGTTGGTCACACTAGCGGTACCAAATGGAGTGCAAATAATGGACAGCATTATTCCAAATATGCAGAAGCTGTGTTGTCTCAACCATGACCTGTGAAAATTCCCAGAACTAGCGATGGAAGGAAACCTTACTAATGTCTGTGAAATAGAGGATGGCCCTATAGACATAGTTCCAAAAAATTTGGCAAGAGGATTAGATAAATCTCTTCTACTATTTCTAGTGCACATGCCACATTTTGGGCGCACGGTAGAAGTGAATTCCTACATCAAGTAGTTGCGACTATGTTTCAATGGTGGTTATTTATGGCTCAACGGAAATATTTCAGTTGATGTTGAGCTAATAGCGTCAATCACAACGATTCCCCATGCAAGATTCGACCCA
Source organism: Pseudotsuga menziesii (assembly GCA_001517045.1). Lineage (NCBI taxonomy): Eukaryota > Viridiplantae > Streptophyta > Pinopsida > Pinales > Pinaceae > Pseudotsuga > Pseudotsuga menziesii. The sequence goes on along the minus strand of LPNX010741143.1, from coordinate 379,964 downwards.
ACACCATTTTTCATAGGAAAATACCAATGCACAACATTGACAAATAGAATGAAGGATAAGTATGATACGACAAGGGATAAAAGATCCTTCACCATTGCCTCTATAAATGAAATAGTTGTTTGGTTCCCAACTAAAGTTTTATCCAGCAAAATGCTCGAAAAGATGAGACCAAACCAATCTATCGACGGGACCATTTTTGCAGCAGAGTAGGGAGCAGCAGGTGTCCACCTCAACTGGTCAACCTATCTACTGAAATAACTATTAGCAGATGTTGTAGAAGAGTACAAAAAAGGTATCCTCTTTCAATATTCATGGTTACTAATTTTGGTTTATTTTGTCAGATGGGAGGAACCGCCAAACTACCAAGGGGTATATGTTCTAGTACAACGCTGAGGAGCTTGATACCATAATATCTTGTTCGACAAAGAAAAAACTCAGCAGAAACAAGATAATAATGTTGAGTTCTATCTAGAAGCCGAGGAAGTCCGACATTTTGTTAGAAAACAATCACGAGTAATAGAGAAAAAAATAAAATAGAATGAAGGATAAGTATGATATGACAAGGGATAAAAGAGCCTTCACCATTGCCTCTATAAATGAAATAGTTGTTTGGTTCCCAACTAAAGTTTTATCCAGCAAAATGCTCGAAAAAATGAGACCAAACCAATGTATCGACAGAACAATTTTTGCAGCAAAGTAGGGAGCAGCAGGTGTCCACCTCAACTGGTCAACCTATCTACTGAAAGAACTATTAGCAGATGTTGCAGAAGAGTAGGAAAAAGCTATCTGCTTTCAATATTCATGGTTACTAATTTTGGTTTATTTTGTCATATGGGAGGAACCACCAAACTACCAAGGGGTATATGTTCTAGTCCAACGCTGAGGATCTTGATACCATAATATCTTGTTCGACAAAGAAAAAACTCAGCAGAAACAAGATAATAATGTTGAGTTCTATCTAGAAGCTGAGGAAGTCTGACATTTTGTTAGAAAACAATCACGAGTAATAGAGAAAACAATCAAATGGTTTTGAAATGTTATAATATTTTGGTCGAGGATGATTACTTATTTTTTTCATACTCGACATAACCCATAAAACCAATGGCTTGCGATGCAGTATCAGCTCTTTACTGCTGAAATTGATTCAATCATTCAAGATAGACCTATATAGTGGAAATCTTGTGTCATAGATTATCATCTATTTCCAGAAGAAGAGTTACCACAGGTTAATCGCTCAACAAAGAATAATGGTGGTTAGTGAGGAGATCCACAAGTGAAATAAAATCCATAAATCTCTTCCCCTCATAGTAAAGATGAATCCACCGTGACCACAAGATATCCAAAGTTGGGGGATAAGATAAATTAGTCATAAAATTCTAAGAATATCCAAAACAAGAGGAAATTTGATCGCTCATATGCAACCGTCAACCTCCCCAATGATTATTACAACCTTTTGGAATAAACAATGGAAGAATTCGTCAACGAAAGCTACCGAAAAAATGATAATTGACATACATGATTGACAGGAAGAATTGTATATTTCCTATAGACACTTTGTAAAGTAGTAAAATAAGTTCAAGTGGCATTTGACGAAATTCCATACTTGACTAAGTCACTGGACCATGATGGCCCATCTGAAGAGTGACCTATTGAGGAATCAATTCCAACTCCACCAATAAAGATACAAGTACTTTGTGAAGAAATAAACCTAGGCACACCTGTGTTGAATACCATGGTCAGGGACCTTGGTCATGTCACTATGTATTTTTCCGTACTATCGATGTATGAAGTGCATGCCATCTAGAATGTTCTAATGGTTGAAATGAATAATACAGAGCATGAATTTGTTAATCAGGTCAAGTCCTCACACAAATATTTTAATAAGCTAAAGAAAAAATTCCAAGATGCAAAAAAAAAAGAAAAAACAACATAGTATGATAGGCATCGATTAGATGAGTCTACTACACTAGATTGTATTAGTTTCATAGATCAATGCAACACAGAAGAAATGTTTTCAGAAGCCAAAGTATTTTCATTTGGAGAAGTAGCTGAGAACCTCTATATGTGGGTCTAGGAACTGGAATTGCATGTGAATCCTAGTACACCTCTTGAGGTACTAAAAGAATGAAGAAAAGAAGAAGTTGAGACTATGAAGAATATTGAAGAGACAAAGGCACTTTCTGCCAAGGACGTTGAGAAAGTTTCTCAGTCATGGGAATCTTTGATCGATGATGAAGAATTGGAAAAAGTAACAAAGAAGTTGCATATTGTTGATGCCTACTTCAACAAACTAAATAATGATCTAAAGAGACTGCTAATAGTAGATAAAATGACCAAGGAGGTTGACATGAAGAATCTACAACAGCAAGTAGAACAATTGTGAACACAACAGTAAAAGAGAACAGACAGAGTCACGGAAATTCAGGAAAAATCAAAGAAAGTTATAGGTATCATTCAACCTGTACATGAAAAGGTGTGGCAAGACATTGTTATAATTTTATCGTTTAATAAATATGATCTAGGATATTATGAGAGAGAATAACATGCACAGCAATACTCACAAGAGACAATAGACACAAAGAGTTTTCCTTGGGGAAACCATAAAGGAGAAAACCCCACAACTTCCTCAGAGATAGATTGAGCACCAATGGCAAAAGTGAAACCCAAAAATACAATGATGATCTCCAACAGTTGATCTCTCCCTCACTTGTGTAAGCTCCTCCTCTCTCACTCATGCGCTACAGTTGAGTGAGTGTGTGTGTGAAATAGAGAGTCTCACTCTCTATTTATACTATTTTTCCACTTGATAATTACTCACCAAGGCCAACTTTTCTAGGAGAGTCTAATAACCCTAGTACCCCTCAATTGTGGGGACTATTTCCCCGACTTACAATGGATGGTTAACCTCAATGAATTTACATGACTTTATTATAATAATGATTCTCTTGATAGGAGAATCGGGGTACAATGAAATACAACATAATATATACAAGTGACTACATTCTGAAGTTACAAATACATCAACACTCCCTCTTAACTAGGAACATATTGTCTTGACAGAACTCATTAGCATAAGTCTTTGTCACTACAACATCATCAAGTCTAGATCATCATCAAAGCTGGATCATCATCAAAGATGAATATTCATCAAATATGGATCATCATCCCCGCACCTGCTATCTCGATAAAATGATGCTATCTCTTCAATTCTACTCGTCATAGGAAGTTCTATAAATCCATCCCATTTTCATGCTAGTTGTAGGCCAAGACTCCATGTAGGTCTTTGTCTTCTTTTGTCCTTACATTTGACCATGGGAGGAACCAATCCTCTCGCCATTTCAAAAAGGCATAGCACTCACATTTGACCATCGGAGTAACCAATCCTCTCGCTATGTCAGAAAGGTGCAGCACTTACATCTAACCATGGGAGGCCCAGCGTGCCACCATGTTAGAAACGCTCAACGTTCACATCTGGCCATGGGAAGCGCAGTGTAACACCCCAGTTTTGACCTCATTGCATTAGATGTATATGATGTATATATTGTAAATAATCATGGTGTGGAGCTAAAGGCCAAGGCCCCACCATTGATTGATTATGCTATGTTTCGGGTAGAAATTGTCACCGATGGTATATCGGGGCATGCGGCATACATATCAAGTTTTGTCATCATGTAAATATACATCTTTAATTAAATGAACCCAGCCATCTATGCTCACTACAACCATAATGGAAATGTCATGATTTTTCCAAGGATAAGGGGGAGAATTGTTAAAACCATGAACCAATGGGGAAAAGGACATGTGTCACCTTCCCTTGTCTTACACAACTTCCACCATTAAAAATGGCTGCTGTTAGTTGGGGTAGTTATGGCTGGGAGTGGAGTGTGGCAGGATTGTCAGTCCTTTCCCACACACACACTCCACCAGCAAATTGAACCTCACGATGGGTAGAAGAATGACTATGCCCCTCATTCCACTCTCTCCACTATGCCATTCTTTCCCTTGTCTATTCATCCTCACGCAGGGACGGTAGCCTGAGAATTTCCATGCACAAGCTTCTTTTTCGGTTGGTCTCATGCATCCAAGAGGGGGGAGTAGTTCGGATGTTGTTCACGTTTCCACGGAGTGGTATCTAGCATTTTTCCCATCCGAATTCTAGAGGTCGGATGTAAATTCCCCTCACGCACAGGTTGGGAGTCTGTATTTTCTTCCCCAGTGTGGTCTGTGTAAGTTTTCCTCGGTGGCTTCATTGTCTAGGATGGACTGTTGTTTTCCCCACATTGTGAACTCTGTTGCCGATACATTTTGGGGATTGCTGTAAGTTGCTTGGGAGTCATTTTGGCCACGATAGGGCCAAGAACGACTCAGGAGTTGTTTCCCCTGTCTAAGGTATAACTGTTGATTGATTGCATGCGTGCAATGGTTGGTCTTCGGACTGTGATTGGAGCAGGGATGGGGGCTTCGGTTGCTTGATAAACCTGGTGTGTTTGGAAACCACACAGATAGAGCTAGAGGGATATCTTTCTTCTCCATAACCCCTGAATAGCACTAGAAGGGAAGTCAGGGCCTGAGGGACTGTGTAGCAGAGAAGGGACTGAGTCCTTCTGTTGGGTGTGTGTGGGTGTCTTAGAATTCAGTCTATTTCTAGTGTAGTTGTTCCTACCTCTATAATGGGCTCACCAGCTTAGCATTTAGCCTTTCCCATCCCCTTGATGTCCTGATAAACCAACTGTGTTGGCTTGGCTGTGTTTTGTGTATCCTTGGCTATGTGTAAGCCTACTTGTTCCTTATTCCTTGGAGAATCATGCCCAACTCAGGGGTGGCAGTGTTGCTGAGAGATTAAGGAGCACGCTGGCCTATGGTTGGGTGGAGCGTTGCAGCGACGTAGCTAGTTGTGGAACAAGTTCTTTATAAGATAAGTAATCTTGTCTATTCTACTTCTGCAATCCTATTTAATGTTAATGATTATGATGAACACGTTGAATGCTTGTATGAACATACGTTTGCTTTCGCTATATGATAAATAATCATGTAGGCATGTTCTAGTTCAAAGCATTTTGCTTTAGCACTTCAGCATTTTATGAATGTACATGTTCATGGGGCTCCCAGCCCAGATGGTTAACACCATGGTAGAGTCCTCTTCACCCATCAGAGGGTCGAGGACATTACATTGTGGTATCAGAGCTTGTAGGTTGCATCATGGGCCTCTATGGGCCATGAAGAACCAGTTAGCAGGGGAATGTTTCCTTCTGCCCAAAAGAAATCAGTGAATGACTGGAAAATTCACAAAATTTATCTAAGAGTTTGAACTGTCGGTCCATCAGAAAACTTAGTGGGATGGACTTCCGATGTAGTGGAGAGCTAGGTGGAAGCACACCTGACGGAGGATAGTTGGAAGAAAATTGCAGAAAATTTTCTAAGTTTTCGTCGGCCGTCGGCGGAACTTAGTGGATGTGGGAGCCGCAGATTCGGCAAATATCAGTCGAAGACCGTTGAAACACCGGCTTGATTTAGTGGAAGAAACACCCGATATTGACTTTTGACGCCAACAAAATTTTGTTATTCAGACCATCGATGGAGGCCGATGGAAAATAGGTGATCGAATGCTCGCCGTTGTAGATGGCTAGACCACAATGCTCCTGACTGGTAAGGCCTCTGACCGCTGACGCCGTAAAGAAAGTTTAAAATTTTTTCTAAGGCCCGAAATCATCGGCTATCGAAAGAAGATAGTGTTTCGTGCATTCGCTGTTGCGGAAGCCTAGAGAACTAGTCTTCCGATAGGGAGAAGCTCCGACTATTGATGCCGGTCAAAAATTAGTTCACCGATTGAAAAACATTAGTGGATTGGATCGGCGATTAGGAAAGGATCGAAGATGATAAGCCGTGGTTGCAGCCCCTGATCGAACTAGCCCGTCAATGCTTTAGTATTCCACTTGCCGATGCTAAGGTGTTAGTGGATTATGGAGCCAACCGAGTCAGCAGAAGATAAAGAAATTTTTTGCCAACAGAAGAAGAAATTTTCAAAAATTGCCTAAGTGTTGAGGCCATCAATGATCGGCGACGGTTAGCTCTTTCGATCGGCGGAAGTTAGTGGTTGGTACACCAACCATTTTGGAAGCCTAGAGCATTATCCTTTCGATGAGAAGATACTGTCGATGCTGATCAGGTTATGCCTCAGTATATTTGGCCGTCGATCAGAAGAAGATCAAAGATGGTGGGACGCCGTTACAGCTGCTGATTGAACCATTTCGCTGACAAAAGAAGAGAATCGAGCCGATCAAGCAGCAAAAAGGAAGACGAAAGGGAAAATTTTGAAAATTTCTCTAAGTCTTGCGTCGTCAGCCATTGGATGAATTTAGTGGATTGAACGTCCATCATTGCGGCTAGCTAGTGAACTATCCTTCCGACGGATAGAGGCATAGAGGCTTCAACCGCCAATGCCGCAATGATTAGTACTTCCGACAGCCAATGAGCTATGATGGATGAGGTTAGTGGATTGAACGTCCACCATTGCAGCTAGCTAGTGAACTATCCTTCCGATGGATAGAGGCTTTAACAATCGACGCCGCAGTGATTAGTACTTCCTCCAGCCGATGAGAAGAAGATTTGAAAATTTTGTTTAAGTATAAGGTCGTTGGAAAGTTATTGAGGATTGGGTCGCTGATCGGGTACGTTAAAGGTTTGATAATCTGCCATTGCGGTAGCCTAGGACACTATCCACCTGACGGTTAGTAGGTCCGACAGCCGTTAATATCCACACAACCCATAGTGAGATTGCTTTCTGCCGTTGCGGCTGCCTAGAAGAGTAATCGTCCGACACAATAACATAGCCGATCGCCGACACAGAGGAGGCAAGTTACTGTTTGGATTGCCGCAACGACATGAAGTATAGTGGCTTGGATCACCAATGTGCAAAGGGTTAGACCTTCTGAGATAGGCTTGTGGTCGTGGAAGACATAGAAGGTTTATGGGCTGCTGTTGCGGAAGCCGAGATGATTAGCCACCCAATGCATAAGACACCCAGCTGCTGATGTAGTGCATAGGCTGGTTTCATCATCAATCAGGTTCAGATATTTGGATGTGGATCTGATATAGCAGAAGGAAATAGGTGAATAGTACTTCACATCGCTAATGCAGATCGGAAGGTTTGCGATTTGCCCGCCTAAACGCCGAAAAATTAGTGCGCAAGAGACCCGATGAAGAGAAGGAAACTTTGGGTTTTTTAGAAGAATTTCTCAGTATTTTTTTGAGCACTTTTTGACTGTTTTCAGTCGGCTTTCAATAGATTTCAGCAGATTGTGCGTAGTCACAGAGTTGAATATGAAATAGAGAATAATTCGTTGTTTTAGCATAATTGTTGTTTTATGAATTTCCAGAAGAAAGGTAACTAATTTTGATTTATATTAATATTATGCATCTAACGGTTTGCTATGAAAACATTTGCAGAACTTTAGATAAGTTCCAAAGGCAGTAATCCAGAAAGAGCAGTGTGGTAAAGCCAAAGGTGGTTCAGTCATGAGAACCCATGATGGGTATGATGCCATGGGAGAAAATGTCCGTAATAGAAATGATGACATAGAGTCTAATCGAAGGAGACTTGGATGTGGATCCAATATAGTGGAAGGAAATAGGTGAACAGTCCTTCGCGTCACCAATGCAAATCGAAAGGTTTGCAATTTTCCTGCCGAAACGCTGAAAAATTAGTGTAGAAGAGACCCAATGAAGAGAAGTAAACTTTGGGTTTTTCAGAAGAATTTATCAGTAGTTTTTCGAGCACTTTTTGACTGTCTTCAGTCAGTTTTCAGCAGATTTCAGCAGACTTTCTGTAGTCACAGAGCTGAATATGAAATAGAGAAGAATCCGGTGTTTTAGCATAATTGTTGTTTTATGAATTTCCAGAAGAAAGGTAACTAATTTTGATTTATATTAATATTATGCATCTAACGGTTTGCTACAAACACATTTGCAGAACTTTACATAACTTCCAAAGGCAGTACTCCAAAAATAGCAGTGTGATAAAGTGAGAGGTGGTTCAGTCATGAGAACCCATGATGGGTATGATGCTTGGGATTCTTACGAGCGAGCAGAAGATTTCGTGGGAGAAAATGTCCGTAATAGAAATGATGACATAGAGTCTAATGAAAGGAGATTCCAAGAGACACCGTCAGATGTTGAAACCACCATGAGAAGCTTCATCAAAGCCCAAGAAGAGCAGCATCAGTTGAATGCTGCTATGTTGCAGAGTTTGACAGACTTGCAAAGAAAGATAGAATCTGGATGAGGTACAGCGAGACCAGAAGGCAGTAAGCACTGTACTAGGAGAAGGAGAAGGAATTCTAGTGGATCATTTGACTTTGAAGAATCCAATCGGGATTTAGTTCTTCTTCTCATAAAAGAAAAAGAAAGAGACACCATAGGGATCGCTCTCTGGATGAATTTAAGAAGGATAAACCTCCTACATTTGATGGTGAGGCAAAGGCTGGATAAGAAGCTGAAGCTTGGCTTCTTAGGATAGAGAAGTACTTTCAAGTGCATGATTATTCAGGAAATATGAAGGCAAGAGTTGCCATATTCAATCTGAATGGAAGGGAATCCATTTGGTGGAAAGACTTCAAGCAAGTAAAGAGGATTAGTGAATGGATACTTAAGTGGAAACAGTTCAAGAAGTATTGCAAGCAGAAATACCTCTCTGACAGGTATTATGATGACAAGATCAAGGAGTTCCATGAGCTGATATTGGGACAGCGAACCATGGAAGAATATGCAAATAATTTTTTGGAGCTGTTGAGGTATGTCGAGTACATCAGAGATAAAAAGTGAAGGTCCAGCATTTTCTGAGTGGATTACCTCAGTCTCACAAAGATAGAATTGAGTTTTACAAACCTAGAACTCTTGAAGAAGCAATAAGGAAGGATAAGCATTGCTATGAACAAAGAAAAAGCAAACCAGATTACCATAAGGCATGGAAGGACAAGAAGAATGAGAAGTTTCACCAAAGAAAGAAAGGTTTCAAACCTTCTAACTTCAGGAATAAGCAAAAGCAGCCATCCCAAGTTGCGAGTAAGCCAGTCAGAATGACAGGAGAAAATCCTAAGGATCCAGAACAGAATAGAGGACCACTTCAATGCTGGAAATGTGGAGGACCCCACATGCATAGGAATTGTCCACTCAAGAATGAGAGTGCAAGACCGGCTTATAACATTCAAGAAGCAGAAACAGTGGGTCAAGTAGCAAGGGTAGTCCCTAGGATTTATGCAACACTAGAGGACTGCCAGGAAGATTACCAGTCAACTATGGTTGAAGTAGTAGGTAATATTGTTGAGCAATCTGTTTCTATTTTGATTGACCCTGGTTCTACACACAGTTACATTACTCCTAGAGTAGTGGAGATTTGTGCTTTTAAGAAAGTAAAGCATAGGAAGTCTTGGTTAGTTCAGCTAGCCACTATAACCAAGAGAAAGGTTAGTGAAGTGGTGGAGAAATGTCCATTGGTCATGGATGGATTGGTCACTTGTGTAGATCTGAATGTTCTACCGCTTGGTTCCTATGATGTTCTCATTGGAATGGATTGGTTAGAATCTCACAGGGTGAAGCCTGACTGTTATAATAAGTCGTTCGAATGCATGAATGAAGAAGGGAACCTAGTAGTTGCGAAAGGTATTCCAAAGCTGATTTCAGTAAGGCAAGTTTCAGCAATGTAGTTAAAGAAGTTCTGTAGGAAGGGTTTCCAGTTGTATGCAGCTCATATTTTGGAGGCAACAGATGATGAAACTCTTAGGTTGGAGGACTATCATGTGTTACAGGAATTCAAGAATGTGTTTCCTAATGAGATTCCAGGGCTTCCTCCAAAGAGGGACATTGACTTCACTATTGAACTTGTTCCAGGAGAAGCACCAATGTCCAAGGCACCCTACAGGATGAGTACAGTGGATATGCTAGAATTGAAGATGCAACTGCAAGAGTTGTTGGAAAAGAAGTATATCCGACCGAGTGTGTCTCCTTGGGGAGCACCAGTTCTATTTGTAAAGAAGAAAGATGGTACACTCAGGTTATGTATTGATTACAGACAGTTGAACAAGGTTACTGTGAAGAATAAATATCATTTTCCTAGGATTGATGACCTCTTTGGTCAAATGAGGGGAGTAAGGGTATTTTCCAAGTTTGACTTGAGGTCTGGTTACCGTCAGGTGAGAATCAAGGATGAAGACATTCATAAGGCAGACTTCAGGACAAGTTATGGACATTATGAGTTTGTGGTGGTACCATTTGGTCTCACAAATGAACCAGCTACATTTATGTGCCTTATGAATAGTGTCTTCAACAAATATTTGGACAAGTTCGTTCTTGTTTTCCTTGATGACATTCTTGTTTATTCTAAGAATGAGAAAGAGCATGAAGAGCATTTGAGATTGACATTGAAATTGCTTAGGGAGCATCAACTGTATGCAAAACTAAGCAAGTGTGACTTCTATAGAGATAGGATTCAGTATTTGGGTCACATTATCTCAGAGGAGGGTATCTCTGCTAACCCTTAAAAGATTGAAGCCATTATGAATTGGCCTACTCCAAGAAATGTGATAGATGTAAGATATTTAATGGGGCTTGCAGAATACTATAGGAGATTCATTGAAGGATTCTCTAGAGTTGCACATGCCATCACTTCTGTGCAAAAGAAGGGGATGAAGTTTGAATGGACATTGAGGTGTGAAGAAAGTTTCCAGCGGTTGAAGAATCTTTTCACCAGTGCACCCGTATTGAAGGTTGCAGATCCAGAGAAAGACTTTGTCATGTGTACCGATGCATGCGGACAAGGGCTTGGAGGATTCCTTATGCAAGACAACCACGTGATATGTTTTGAGTCGAGGAAGCTGAAGAATCATGAGAAGAACTATGCCACTCATGATCTAGAGCTTGCAGCCATAATACATGCCCTCAATATGTGGAGGCATTACTTGATGGGTAGAATATTCGAGCTCAAGATAGACCATTGTGGTGTGAAGTATTTGTTTGATCAGCCTACTCTGAATGCTAGCCAAGCAAGATGGCTGGAATTTTTATGTGAGTTTGATTTCGAAATCAAGCACATAAAAGGAAAGGAAAATAAGGTAGTTGATGCACTCAGTAGGAAGGTGTAGGAAATGCATGTGGCATCTCTTAGTAGTTGCCAATTAGATTTGAGGCAGCAGATTGCTAGTCATGCTGCTAGAGATGAATTGTATGAACAGGTAAAAGACAAATTACATCAGCAAAGTCTTGAGAAGAGGTATGAGGGATATAAATTGGAAGAAGATGAACTTCTCACTTATAAAGGTAGAATTTATATTTCGAATGTAGCATATTTGAGGAGAGTTGTTATGGATGAAATCCATCAAACTCTGTATTGTGGTCACCTAGGATACCAAAAGACAATTGCTACAACTATAAGGTAGTACTTTTGTACAGGAATTAAAAAGGATATGGCTGAGTACATTTCAAGGTGTATGAAATGTCAACAGGTAAAGGTTGAGCATCAACATCTAGCAGGTTTGTTGCAGCCCTTGCCAGTTCCGGAATGGAAATGGGAAGTTATTTCCATGGATTTCATTACAGGATTGCCGATGACTTGGAGAAAACATGATTCCATCATGGTTGTGGTAGACAAGTTAACTAAGGTAGCACATTTTATACCGGTTAAGTCTATGCATAAGACAGATGACATTGCAAAGATCTTCATGAAGGATATTTTCAAATTGCATGGATTACCGAAGGCATTAGTCTCTGCAGAAATGTCAAGTTCACTTCCAACTTTTGGAAGGGGTTGTTTGTAGATTTGGGTACAAATCTAAACTTCAGCACTGCATACCATCCTCAGACAGATGGACAGATAGAGAGAGTTAATCAGGTGCTTTTAGACATGCTTCACATGTATGTAATGGATGAACCAACCAGGTGGGAAGATTACTTACACTTGGTAGAGTTTGCTTATAACAATGGACAGTTGGCATCCTTGGGGATGAGTCCGTATGAAGCTTTGTATGGAAGAAGGTGTAGGAAACCAGTGACTTGGGATAACCCAGTGGACAGGATTGTGCTTGGGCCAGAATTGCTCATGGAAATGGAGCAAGATCTTGTAAAGATCAGGAAGAATCTAAAAGTAGCACAGGACAGACAGAAAAGCTATGTAGATAAGCATAGGGTGAATAGGGAGTTCATTGTTCGGGATCATGTTTACCTCAGAGTGAGGGAAAAGAAGATTTCCTTGAAGCTTGGAAGTTGTGCCAAGTTGTCACCAAGATATTGTGGGTCATTTGAAGTGCTTGAAAGAATAGGGCCAGTTGCATATAGACTTGCATTGCCTGCTAGCACTAGAGCTCATAATGCTTTTCATGTTTATTTGCTTAAGAGATATGTACATGATCCTGACCATGTGATAAATTGGGATGTGATTTAGGTAGAACCCGAGGGAGAGTTCCGAATCGAGCCAATGCGCATCCTTGACAATAAGGTCACAATGCTCCGGAACCGGGCCATAGGTCAGGTAAAGGTGGAATGGGAGCACTATATACCTGAAGAGGCTACATGGGAGCTGGAGGATGCCATGCGATTGGCACATCCATTTTTTTTCAATTCTGCAGAATACTGAGGCGATACCAGTGTAGCATTTTGTTCAAATTTTGTAAAGCACTGAGGAAAGTGCTATTGAAAGGGGAGGGGAATGTAACACCCCGGTTTTGACCCCGTTGCATTAGATGTATATGATGTATATATTGTAAATAATCATGGTGTGGAGCTAAAGGCCAAGGCCCCACCATTTATTGGTTATGCTATGTTTCAGGTTGAAATTATCACTAATGGTATATCGGGGCATGCAGCATACATATCAAGTTTTTTCATCATGTAAATATACATCTTTAATCAAATTAACCCAACCAGCTATGCTCACTGCAACCAAAATGAAAAGGGAATTATTTTCCTAAGGATAAGGGGGGGAATTTCTAAACCATGAACCAATGGGGAAAAATCCATGTGTCACCTTCCCTTGTCTTACCCAACTTCCACCATTAAAAACTGTTGCTATTAGTTGCGGTAGTTATGGGTGGGAGTGGAGTGTGGCAGGACTGTCAGTCCTTGCCCACACACACACTCCACTAGCGGATTGAACCTCACGATGGGAAAAAGAATGACTACAGCCCTCATTCCACTCTCTCCACTATGCCGTTCTTTCCCTTGTCTATTCATCCTCACATGGGGATGGTAGTCTAATAATTTCCACGCACAAGATTCTTTTTCGGTTGGTCTCATGCAGCCAGGAGGGGGGAGTAGTTCGGATTTCATTCACGTTTCCACAGAGTTGTATCCAGCATGTTTTCCATCCGAATTCCAGAGGTCGGATGTAAATTCCCTTCACACACAGGTTGGGAGTCTGTATTTTCTTCCCCATTGTGGTCTGTGTAACTTTTCCCTGGTGGCTTCGTTGTCCAGGACAGACTGTTGTTTTCCCCACATTGTGAACTCTGTTGCTGATACATTTTGGGCACTATTGTAAGTTGCTTGGGAGTCGTTTTGGCCATGATAGGGCCAAGAATGACTCAGGAGTCATTTCCCCTGTCTAAGCTGTAACTGCTGATTGATTGCATGCATGCAATGGTTGGTATTCAGACTTTGTTGGGAGCAGGGATGGGGGCTTGGGTTGCTTGATAAACCTTGTGTGTTTGGAAACCACACAAATATAGATAGAGGGATGGATTTCTTCTCCACAACCCCTGAATAGCACTGGAAGGGAAGTCAGGGCCTGAGGGACTGTGTAATAGAGAAGGGACAGATTCCTCATGTTGGGTGTGTGTGGGTGTCTTAGAAGTTAGGCTAGTTCTAGTGCAGGTGTTCCTAGCTCTATAATGGGCTCACCAGCTTAGCATTTAGCCTTTCCCAACTCCTTGATGACCTGATAAACCAACTGTGTTGGCTTGGCTGTGTTTTGTGTACCCTTGGCTATGTGTAAGCCTGCTTGTTTCTTATTCCTTGGAGAATCATGCCCAGCTCGGGGGTGGCAGTGTTGTTGAGAGATTAAGGAGCACGCCGGCCTATGGTTGGGTGGAATGTTGTAGCGACGTAGCTGGTTGCAGAACAAGTTCTTTATAAGATAAGTAATATTGTCTATTCTACTTCTGCAATCCTATTTACTGTTAATGATTATGATGAACATATTGTATGCTTGTACGAACATATGTTTGCTTCCACTGTATGATAAATAATCATGTAGGCATGTTCTATTTCAAAGCAAGTTGCTTCAACACTTCAGCATTTTATGAATGTACATGTTCATGGGGCTCCTAGCCTGGATGGTTAACACCATTGTAGTGTCCTCTTCGCTGGTCGGAGGGTCAGGGACATTACACGCAGCCTGCCACCATGTCAGAAAGGCTCTCAGACTCATCACTTCCCCTTGGAAGGAACCTCGATCTAATGAACACCAAGATTCTCCCTGAAGTACACAAACTTCACTCTGGCTAATGGCTTTGTCAACACATCAGCTATTTTCTCATCCGTCACAACATACTGGAGCTTCATTTCTCCTGTATGCACCATATCCCTGATATAGTGATATTTGATGTCGATGTGCTTCGACTTGTCATGGAACACCAATTTCTCTGAAAACTTCACACAACTCTGATTGTTGCAATATATACAAGTAGCATCCAATTGGAGATCAAATAAATTAGATAGTAGATTCCTCAGCCGCATTGCCTTATGACTAGTTGAACAAGCTATGACATCCTCTACTTTGGTTGTACTCAGTGCCATGTAGGATTTCTTCCTGCTAAACCAAGAGATCACACCTGATCCCATACTGAGGCAACACCCTGAAGTGCTCTTCCTATCAATGGCACTCGATTCCCAATCTGAATCCACATCACCCTCCAGGTTAATCTTCTGATTCGCCTCATACTTGAGCCCATAATCAATTGTACCCTTCAAGTACCTCATAATATGCTTTGCAGCAATCAGGTGAACATGACTCAGATCCGTCACGAACTGGATCAATTTGTTCATAGAAAATAAAATATATGGTCTTGTATTCATTAGGTACATTAAATACCCAATCATCTAAAGATACATCGTAGCACCAACCATCTCTGATGAAGCATCACTCAATAACTCCAGGGTCGATTCCATAGGTGTGGTTATGGCCTTGCATTCCATCATCTCCAACCTCTTCAGGATCTCTACTGCATACGTCCCTTGTCCCAGGGAGATTCCATCTACATTCTGCCACACCTCCATGCCTAGAAAGTAGTGCATCATACCCAGGTCTTTCATCATGAACTCAGTAGCAAGCTTCCTCTTTGTGTCGACAATCAACCCATCCTCACCTATCACAAATGGGTCATCTACATACAATAGGAGTATAAAAGGATTCCCTTCCTCAACCTTATAGTATAGGTTGGAATCCTCTTTAATCTTGGTAAATCCTAAGCTAGTCAGGAATCTATCAATTCTATCATACCATGTCTTGGGTTCATGTTTCAAACTGTACAAGTCCTTCTTCAATTTGCACACATGAGTCTCCCTGTCATATGTCTCAAAACGGAGTGGTTACTCCACATACACTTCCTCTTCTACTACATTCAAGAAAGAAGTCTTGACATCCATCTAGTGTATCTTCCATTTCATTACTATAGCCAGAGAAAGTACTGATCTGATGGAAGTGTATCTAGATACAGGTGCAAAAGTCTCCACATAATATATCCCTTCTTTCTGGGAGAATCCACAAGCCACAAATATTGCTTTATATTTCTCTATGCATCCATCTACAGCATGCTTGATCTTGTAGATCCACTTGGAAGACACAAAATGCTTCCCTTCTGGTCTTGGGACAACATCCTAGACATCATTCTTCATGATCAATTAGTACTCCTCGATCATAGCATCCTTCCATTCTTTATTTTTCGTTGCTTCTTCATAGTTGGAAGGTTCCTTGTCAATGATTTCACATAGTGGAGCTACCTAACCGGAGTAGGACCTAGTTCTCTTTCTTTCCCTGTGCATTTCTTCTGGAGCCCCATATCTTTCTACAGCCTGGATAGCCTCTCGTACCCATGAATATTTCCTTTTGTAAGGATTCTTCTCTTGGGGTGGATCTATAGGTTCCGGAGGTTCTTCTATTTCTTGATCTTCTTCTGGAGTTCCTTTGTTCATAGTTGTATCTTAGATTCTGGGTACTTTTGTTTCTTCAAGTTTTGTAATAGGTCTTTTTATGGATTTGTTGTAAGCTGATTCTTCATCAAATGTTACATCTCTACTAATGTCAATATTCTTGAATCCTAGGAAGTATATTCTGTAATCCATCGGGCTTTCACTCTATCCCACAAATATACCCTTCTTTCCCGAAGAATCTAACTTTTTCCTCTTTTGTTTTGAAATGTGTATGTATACTGGACAACCAAATATTCTGAGATGACTGACTTTTGGTTTCTTGCTAGAGAAGACTTCTTCTGGTGTCTTGTTCTCAATTACTCTGTGCATATTACGATTTTGTAGATACAAAACTATTCTAGCATCTTCTACCCATAGATGCATGGGAGGTTCTTGATCATGAAGCATTGCCCTTGCTTCTTTCATAATCGTTATATTCTTCCTTTCTGCAACCCCATTCTGTTGTGGATTATATGGAGTGGTAAAATCCCTATTAATCCATGAATCTCTACATAATTCCTTGAATTCATCTCATGTGAATTCCCCTCCATTGTCTAAACGAAAGGTCTTAATTTTCTTCTTTGTGTGTCTCTCGATCAAGGGTTTGAATTCCTTAAAATTACTGAACACTTCATCTTTTCCTTTCAATAAATATATCCATGTCTTTCTAGAAAAATCATCAATGAAAGAAACATAATATACATACCCACTTAATGAACTGGATGACATTGGACTGCATACCTCGTCCTGGATGATTTCCAAGATTCCTTTTTCATTTCTCTCAGTGCTTGGAAATGTCTTCTTCGTGTTCTTTCCTTTCGCACATCCTTTGCAAACAACTTCATGTTTTTCCTGTATTTTTGGAAGACATTCAACAGCTTTGCTTGCAAGTGGTATTTCTTTGTAGAGCACATGTGCAAGCCTTCTGTGCCAAAGTTCACTTGGCTCTGTTGAGTCATGGACCAAAGCTTTTTTTTGTTGGCGCTTTAATTTGTATAATCCTCCCTCTTGCTCTCCAATCACTACTGCATTGTCTATAGTATTTCCCTTTTTCCACATAAGGACTTGGCCATCTATAAATGAAACCCTTATACCTTTTGCATGCAATGCAGATATGAAGACAAGATTCTTCTTTATTCCTAGTACAAATAAAACATCCTTCATCTTCATAGATTTTCTAGATTCTAGCTTGTAGGAGGATTTACCACTACCTTTTATGGTATACTGGTAGTAATCCCCATATTTTACTTTGTGGGGTGACTCATGTTCAGATAGTTTCACAAAGGATTCTTTCAATCCCTTCATATGCTTGGAAGCCCCACTATCTATGATCCAATCATTGCTTCCATGTGTAACAGTTCCTATGAGGACAGAAATCAAAACATACTCTCATCACTTGAAGAATATTCATTTTATTCCTTGACTCTCTTCCTAGGAGGATCATCATCCTCTATAGAGTGAGCATGATGTTTTATTTTGATGTCTTTCTTCTTGTGAGATCCCCCCTTATTTCTAGGACAATTTCTAGCAAAGTGTCCTTTCTCATTACAGGTAAATCATATGAATTTAGATACATATTTTCTATATCCTTTAGGGATATATTTTCGGTGAGAATGCTTACCTCTGGGATGATGGTCATCCTTAATGAATTTCTTGGTGTGTGTTGTAAGAGATTTATCTTTACTTCCCATATTTTCTTCTCGAGCTACTATTCGAGCTTCTTCTTGTGTGCATTCCTCCCACAGCCTACTGAAGATGATTAACTTTCTTCTAGAGAAAATCCTTTGAATGAAGGAGTCCCATGACCTAGGGAGACCATTCAAGGTGGTCATCACAATTTATCCCTTCTCTACTTCTTATTCTATTGCTCCAAGTTGTTCTTTGACTTGAGAAACCCTTGTAAAGTATGACTGGAAGGTTTCTTCATTCTGGATCTTTACATTCTTCAACTGGTTTCTCAAAGTCATCTTTCGATTTATATTCTTCCCTTCATATAATTTGGTCAAGGAGTAAAACATCTCTTCAGGTTTCTTTAAGGAAGACACCTATGGTATAAGGTGATCCTTGATGGAATTAGCAGTGATCCTCTTGGACTTGACGAATTTCTTCTTGTGTGAGGATTTATCCCCATCTCCCTCTGTTAATGGAACCTCTTCACTTATGTAGGAGTCCAATTCATTCTCTTCAAGGACCAGTGATATCCTGTACTTACATGCTCAGAATTTTTCAGCTCCTTCAAGATTTTCATCAAGCTCGATGTGATAAGACATCTTATGATGAGAAACTCAAATGGAAATCCAAAATATTTAGATCTTACCAATTTAAGATGTCAGAACTAGATCTGGAGCTGAACTTTTGCAGTGCTGTTTTTCTGGTTCAGGGGAAAATTAGGGTTTGAATTTCCCAAAGTTTTACCCAACCAAAAAATTCAATATTGATCTCTAAACTTCGATTTTGACGAGGATATAAATCCTATTTTTGGCTCACTGAAAAATTCCACTTATGTGAAAAGACCTAATTTCCCATTGCAGTGGTAGATCAAAAACTAAAAATGCTCAGAATCAGATTATGCTTCAACAAAAATACGTTCCCTTCAATGGAGAGTTAACCTAGCCTCCTTTTGCTGATGATATGTGGAGAGACCCAAAATGTGAATCCATAGCTTCTGTAGCTGGACAGTGTCTTGTTCTCATGTTAGCTCTGATACCATGTTAAATTTTTATCATTTAATCTATATGATCTAGGATCTTATCTAAGAGAATAACATGCACATTAATAATCACAATAGGCAAGAGAGACAAAGATTTTTCCTTGGGGAAACCATAAAGGATAAAACCCCTCAACTTCGTCATAGATAGAATGAGCACCAATGGAAAAAGTAAAACCGAAAAACACAAAGCTGATCTCCAATAGCCGATCTCTCTGTCACTTATGCGAGCTCCACCTCTCTCACTCATGTGCTACAGTTGAGTGAGTGTGTGTGTGTGTGTGTCAAATAGAGAGTCTCACTCTCTATTTATACTAGTTTTCCACTTGACAATTATTCACCAGGGCCGACTTCTCTAGGATAGTCTAATAACCCTAGTACCCCTCAACTGTTGGGACTATTTCCACGACTTACAATGGAGGGTTAACCTCAATCACTTTACATGACTTTATTATAATAATGATTCTATCGATAGGAACATCGGGGTACGGTGAAATACAACATAATATATACAAGTGAATACATTATGAAGTTACAAATACATCAATAGCCATGGGGTCGATAGGACTCACAACTTTGAAACACATCAGATGCAAACTTGCAAAAAAATTGAAGTCAGTCGAAGAAGAAGTGCGACGGGAAACTATACAGGTTGTAAAAAGTTTCCAATATTTTCATAGCAAGATTGCAATTACAGAGGTATTATATTCATGTGGCTTGCGATGAGCCATAGGTGAGTGTTGGGGGCATGTTGTCCTTAGAAAAATATGCTACAGAGGGAGCCACGACAGAAGAGAATAAAGAAATTGGAAAGCAGAGTTCGAGTGATTTTGGGGAAAGAGTTAGTTAAACTAAAAGATTGATTTTAGTAATAAAGCATGATTGTATTTTGGGACGATGGTGCCTATTTTTGTATGTAAATGAATGTATTAAAATAGAAAGACAACATGTTGACTGACACATGAGAGTCATTCGATGGTTGGATCAAGAATTGTAAAAGCATAAAAGCTTATAAAAACATCAACCCAAGTTGTGTGCATATTAATCAACCAAAGGAAAGAAGAGGATTGATCTAGGATGTGTTTGGATCGACCATTGAAAGAGAGAAAGAGACAGAGACAAAAAGAAGAGAGCACGAGACAAGAGAAGACTGCATACATTGTAAAGAAGATTTAAAGAAGAGTTTGGAAGTTGAGTGCACATACAAAAGGTGCCAAACCAATTCTCATGCCAGATGAAGATAACCTTTGTGGTTCTTCTAGGATGGGTTTCCACGTTATATCTTGTCGTTGTGTGTTTTCATGTTTATTTTTTGTTGAAGGCATATTTAATGTTAATGATATTATCTGAATGTGCCGCACATACTGAATAGTGAATGAACTCATATCTGATTTGTACATCTAATAAAGTTCACATGTGTTAATGATTTATGTTATATATTTTTATATATCAATGGAACAGTATATGGTTATCTTGAATGAATGAATGAGAAAAAAAGTATAAGTCTTGGTTTAGGTCGAGTGTCCTGATAGTATTATAAGAGTGAAATCCCCAACATAATGCAGAAACCTAATTTTGGAAGTCCCCATAAAATATCTCCGGAGAGACCCCATCTGCATTACAAGTATTACCGACAAAGTCCTTCTCTGTCGGGACGATATCTTGGGTCTTGTTGATACCTAATGTTTTGAACCTAGGTCGACTAAAAATAATACAAGACCAGTTGTTTGGATAAGGAAAATTTTATTTGAAAAATTTGTCTCTTTCACCATTATTATATTGTAAGTGTGACTTCTTTCAACAAAATAGTGATAGTGTAAAAACGACGAGTGGTTGATACCAAATTGAACGGGTTCACAACCTCCAAACTAAAACCCAATCACCAAATGGTAAGTTAATTAATATTGTTAAATATGATTGAAAAGAGATCAATTTGAAATACTCGAATATTAGTTCTTATTTAAACTTATCAATTTGAGACTAAGTTTTTAAATTCCTTCATGGAATATTATGATGAACTCAAACGGCTTGAGCAAAATTTGTCGTTTCAGTGTCCATTAAACCAAAACAATTTTTTTGCATAAATGTCTTGTTTTGTACGTTATGTTCCAAATTCTACAAAATAATAGTCAAAATTCTTAAGTCGAACCGAACTATCCATCCCTAAAATCTGATCGGAAATATAAAGAGAACAAATTATTTTAATCCACAGCAAAGATTTCCCCCAAGGTATCCAGATCCATCCATTTCTACATTAGATGTATACAATGTTGAAATCCATTAATCTCTATGTGGAATTTACGTAATAAATATTGAGAAAGTTCAAAACAAAATTTCAAAATTCATTTATTTAATAAAAACATTTATTTTGTCACCAGCTTATATTAGAATTGTTGTATGTACATTTATTCTTATGTTTCTAAAACATAGAACATGTTAGTTATTCATGAGTTTTAATTATTAAATATTAAACATGTATGCATATCCATTAATATCTAACTTAGATTAGAATTGTTGTATGTATATGTATTCTCATGTTTGTAAAACATATAATAGAGCAGTTTAGTTATTCATCAGTTGTAATTATTAGATACTAATAATTTATGCATATCCATTGGTCTTATTAGATACTAATAGTGTATGCATATCCATTGATCTCTATGGTTTTCTAATATATTTTATTTTTTAGTGAATTATATGAAATTATGTAAACAATGGAAGAATCATAATGTATATTTATTCATGAGAAGCATGGAGTAGAGAATGAACAATTGGATCCTCCTATAAAATGAATGTTGATCAATAAAATAATTTAAAACGAATATTGATTAATAACGCAATTTATTTTATTAAGCATTAGAGAGATAAATAAATGTTGAAAAAATATAGATAAATGAATGTTCAAATATTATTTTCAAGTGAAGTGATCGGTTGTAAATGCTCACTACTACAAAAGGGATAATTTACTATCAAGTTAACATGCAATTGCATGTCGCAATGTTGGGGACATTTCCACCACGTGGATCTTCTTAGAAATCCATTATAAGTGGTTTAACACACAAATCCATCAACAAAGGAATATATAAACATAATAGCAACATCCATTCCAAATATAGAGCCACATTTACCTAGGAAAGGCCTAACCAACCACTGCTCCGCTAGTTGATTAAGATTGTAAACATGAACCAGTGAGTACATTAGAATTCCTACTTTATCTAGTTGGAGAATAAGTTAACCTGTAAATAAAAACTATTTAAGTTCCACTTTTATAGGTAAAGGCAATTTATGGATCCATAAAGTCAGTAGTCTCTATACCACCTTTTTTTACTATGAGAAAGGTAGCATTGCAAGCATATAAATAATAAGAAAAGCAAACATCATCTTGTTTAAACGGTTTAGTTGACCTTTCACTAGTTGTTGAAGTCGACTTTGTTGAGACCATAGCTTAGGTTTATAAACTAAAACCATATGTGTTAGAAATAAAGATAGAGATAACTAAGATAAGAACTAGATATGTGCTAATAAGGGATAAGAGATGAAACTAGGTGTTTAGTGAGAATGTAGATTAGTTAAAGGGCCACTAGAAGTAGATTAAATCCTCAATGAATAACCAGTAGATTAATATGTAGATGTCTAATGTGATTTAGGTTTTGGTACATTCCCCATTAGTAGTTTATGCACCTTCTATTATGCTTACCATTTTTATTCCTATGCCCTACCTATGATTAAGAATAGAGGTAAGAAAGGTAAGAACGTATCCATATTGTTTTATAACAAATACCATATCCTAGTTTAGTACCCTATTATAGTCTAAATCTAGAATGAAATTATTCTCCTTCTATCGTAATCGAAGCGAAATCCTCTTCTTAGGATCTCACTTATTGAATCCACATTAGTACAATCATTCAAATAACAGAAATACACTTCAATTTTCCTAATACCTCAATTTAATTTTCATACTTGAAATTCTAAATATACTTTGCCTCAAAACTATCAACTATTTGTAACTAATTTTATTTTCTGGAAAATGCAAGAAGAGTTCTTTTAATGCTTGGTAAAGTTCAATGCGTTCTTTACAAACTCGTTGGTTGTTATGTAAGGATATAAGTGATCCTTATTTTTCTTATTACATTTAGATGTTCTCAATGATCCTAGAAGATTATCTATAGGATTATATCAATACAATAACCATATTTCACTAAATTTGTATATTGTATGCATCAATCCACCTTACAAAAATGATATTATAGTTTTTCAATATTAGAAAGGTGCTCATCCCCCTACCTACCAATCCATTGACATTATAACATTTTCAAATGGAGATTCAAATGAGACAATCATCTTTATAATTGAATTACAAATGATGCAATATCGATGTTAATATTGATCCTTTACCCAATTGTTAAAGGGTTCTTGCTTAATGGAAGAGCACCTTCCTTGCAAGAAGGAGGTTGGTTGTTCAATTCCTATGTTCCCTAATGATATAGCAATATTGTTATTTTTAATAAAAATATATTTTTATTATGATTTATTATTGCTATAGGGGGGTTTCAAACTGTTTTTGTATGTTTCTATGAGGTGGGTTCTAAACAACCTTCATATGTCACTACGAGGGGGGTTGAAAATCCCTCTTGTAGTTTTAGATGAGGGGGGTTCATAACCACCACCAAATGTTTGTACGTTCTATTTTTAGGTGGGTTTTGAATCGCCCCTAAAGGAGTCTATGAGGTGGGTTTCAAACATCCCTTGTAGGAACCTACAATGGGGGTTTATAACTACCACAAAGGGTTTGTAATAAGGAATTTTGGAGGGGGGGGTGGGTGAATCACCCCCAAAGGCACATTTAGCATTAGTTTTGATCTCTTCCATAATTGTCCTTAAAAGTCGATACTTTTAGTGTCAGTGCTATTGAGGGAGTTTTTTTTAAGATCGCCTCAAAGGTTTGTAAGATGGAGCTTTAGGGGGGGTTTAAAACTACCCTTATAGGAACCTATGGGGGGGTTTAAAACTGCCCTTATAGCAACCTATGGAGGGTTTCAAAAATGACCCTTATAGGAACCTATCGATGGGGGTTTGTAACCGCCCTTATAGGTACCTATGATGGGGGTTTGTAAGCATCCTTGTAGGTACCTATGACGAGGGTTTGTAACCTCCCCAAAAGGTTTTTAATAAGGAAATTTATGGGGGGTTTGGAACCGGCCCCATAGATTTCTACATGGGGGGTTTAGAACCTCCCTTAAAAGTCACTTTTGGGGGAAGAAGCTTAGAACTGCTCTGAAAAGTCACTTTTAGGGGAGGTTTTGATCTCTTCAAAAACCTCTTGTTAGCGCTAATTCTTTTTGAATCAGATAGTGTCGTTTCATTATGAATTAAAAAAAACTTGTTGGTGGTTAGCGAACTTTGAGGCTTGAGTTATTTAATAAATCATGGAGAAAGTTTCCTCGTTTGCAAGAAGAAAGAATTTTTTAATAGTTATTTGAGAAAAAATATTTTTTTAAAGGACTTTTGATTCAAAGAGGAAATTGTTTGATTATTTTGGCTTAATAATGGTTTATTTATCAAGTTTATGGATCAAGGTTTTTAAAAAGAATAATGGCCAAAGTGTATTTTTGGAAAAGGGAATTTTGCACACGCCCAAGCTCAACACGAAGCCAAGTCAAATGTGGGCCATGCACCTGGTAAGAGGAAATTGTTTGATTATTTTGGCTTAATAATGGTTTATTTATCAAGTTTATGTATAAGGTTTAAAAAAAAAATAATGGCCAAAATGTATTTTTGGAAAAGTGTTTGATTATTTTGGCTGCTTTATTTATCAAGTTTATGGATCAAGGTTTTTAAAAATATTAGTGGCCAAAAATTATTTTAACTTAATAATGGTTTATTTATCAAGTTTACGGAAAAACAATAATGGCCACACTGAATTTTTGGAAAAGGGAATTTTGCACACGCCCAAGCTCACACGAAGCCTTTGGAAAAGGGTATTTTGCACATGCCCAAAAGCTCACAGAAGCCCAGTCAAGCTCACACGAAGCCAAGTCAAATGTGGGCCACGAAGCCAAGTAAGCTCAAATGTTTGATTATTTTGTGCATTTTTGCGGATGAGTATTGGCAATTATTCCTGGCATGACCTTTTCCCACAAGAAAGGAGAAATATTGGAGTGGTGATTTCTATATGGGCTCCAATAATTCTTCTCTATATCATGGACACACAAATTTGGTATGCCATCTTCTCAACCATATTTGGAGGTATCCATGGTGCCTTTCGTCATCTTGGTGAGATACAAACATTGGGAATGTTGAGGCCTTGTTTCCAATCATTGCCATGAGATTTCAATGCATGTCGTGTGCCACCATTGGATGAAAAATTTCAGACAAAGAGCTTAAAGAATCAGTTAGCACAAAGATTTAGATTTGAGTGGTTCTCGCCAAGGAGAAAGGAAGACGTAGAGATTTTTTCCAGCTATGGAATCAAGTTATCTCTAGTTTCTGTGAAGAGGACTTGATAAAAAATCCGGAGATGGATCTTTTGCTTGTACCATATTCTTTAGATCCTAGTTTGAAAATTGTTCAATGGCCACCGTTTTTACTTGCTAGCGAGATTCCTATAGCATTAGACATGGCCAAGGATTTTAGAGGAAAGAATGCAGATATGCTAAAAAAGAATAAGAGTTGATGAATACATGCAAAGTGGTGTGGAAGAACGCTATGATTCATTCAAATGTGTACTTGAAAGGATTATCGTTGGAAAAAAAAGTGAAAAAAACGAGATAAATTTCATTAACGGTATAATTGATAATGTTGATATGAATATTGCGGATGGTACACTGCTAGATAATTTCAAGATGGGTGAGATCCCTTTGCTGTACGAGAAGTTCACGGAGCTTGTACAATGAATTTTGCATTGTAAAGATGCACAAGGCAATTTAATAGTAAAAGAAATGAACTGTCAGATTTGCAGGTGGAAGAGATGGATGACGATGGTAGATTTCACACCAACAACTAGAGGACAAGTTAATGTTTTCAAGCATCGCAAAATGTCGTTAAATAGTAGATAGAATGAACGGTTCCTATTAGTACGAAAATCATCCAATGGATCAGATAGATCCCGCTAATACAACAAGCACGGGCAATTGAAATGTTGAAATCAGCGGAATTTTTAAAATGGCATGTGTTGAATTGGAAAATCACATTGACGTTTGGGAAATATTCTGCTTACGGAAAGTGATCTTTGTTTAACAATCGGTAGAATGAGCGGAATTTCTATATCTTTGTTGGTAACACCCCAGTTTTGACCCTGTTTGCATTAATGTATATGATGTAAATATTATATTGAATCATGACAAGGAGCTCAAGGCCAAGGCCCTGTTATTGATTAATGTTTGTTATATAGGCGATCGTGGTTGATGCCTATGGTTTATGTGTTAAGGCAAGCACGTTTGTAAACATCATGTAAATATGCAAATTAATGAAAAACCCACAACCATCTATGTCAATGCAATGAAAAATGAGATGGGGGGGTGATTTTCCTAAGGATAAGGGGGAGGGAATGTTAACCTTCAACCAGTTTGGGTAAAGTCCATGTGTCTTGGGGAAATCCCATAAAAAATTTCAACTACCCTTCTTCTTGTATTTTCTTCACAACCATTTATTTCTGCGAGAATGTGGTTGAGGTAGTTATTGCATGGAAGGGGAATGGTATGGGAAAAACTCGAATTGGGCCGAGCACCCAGTTTTGAATGCCATGTTTTGCTGGCATGAACAGGATTACACCAGAATCATATGACAGTTTGGGGGGAGCTCACACATTACGTCTTCCTTTGGATTCACATTTTGGGGAGCTACAGGACGTCTGGCTCATCCACAATTATTTCTCCATTCACGTGGAAGCTCTGCGGGGTAGCTGAGTCCTTCCTTTCTGTATCCTTTGCATTCTGAATTTTTTTTTTCCTTAGAGAGACTACGATTGTTGTGTGGAAGATTTATCTTTAACTACATAGTGTATGAGACTGTGTTACTCATGTTCCGAAGTAAATCCTGTGTTGTGGAGTCTCCGTGTGGTTGTTGTGGTGTGCGCCCTAGTTTGGGTCTGGACCGGATACAAGACTTAGGAGTGGGAGAGACGTAGAATGTGCTTGATAAACCTAGGGTGTAACCTCACAATAATATAAGAGTGGCTGGTGAACCTGATATGCACATCTTGAAGAGCATCGGAAGGGAAGGTGTAACCGGAGGGACTGTGGAGTAGAGAAGGGGACACTTCCTTGTGTTGGGTGTGTAGGAAGTGGGAAAGCCAGGGTAAATAGGTCTTGTGAAGGTGTTCTTAGCTCTGTAGATCAGCTCACTAGCTTAGTAGTACTTCTTGCCCATTTGCTTAGAAGCCTGATAAACCCAAATGGAAAGATGGCTTGGCTGACAGCCTGATAAACCCATCCATTGGCTTGGATGTCTCTTGTTGAGTTTGACCTTGTGAGTAACCTTTGGTCGGACAATCCGATAAACCCAGCAGTGAGATGGCTTGACTGTGTAGAGTTTGATAAACCCATATGTTGTCTTGACTGGTCCTTAAGGTGAATGATTGGCTTGATTGCGAATAGTCTATGAAACCCAACTGTGAGATGGCTTGGCTGAGTGGCCTGTGAAACCCATATGTTGGTTGTTTTCCCTTGCATCCTGATAAACCCAACTCTGTTGGCTTGGCTGAGTTTTGTTGCACCCTTGGCTATGTATGAGTCTGCTAATGTTCCCTTATCCCTTGAGGAAATCATGCCCAGCTCAGGGGTGGCAGTGTTGCTGAGAGATTGATGAGCGCACTGGCCTATGGTTGGGTGGAACGTCGCAATGACATAGCTGGCTGCAGAACAAGTTCTTCTAAAGATAAGTGTTATTGTCTATGTTAATCTCTGCAATTGTATTTCTTGCATTGTAATTTCTTGATGGAATATGATGAATATGTTGGTTGTGTTGAATTGATGAATTGTTCCTTTGATTCACTGCAATTATAGGCATCGATGTATGTTTCCTTCAATTCATTGTTAAACTAAGTTGCAGGGTTTGAATGTCGTATTGATGTTGGCCTGGATGGGCAAGTCTGTTCATAGAATTCGATTAGTAGGTCAAAATTTGAGCACAAAACCTTCTTCTGCAATGGGTTATCCCATAGGCGGAATGCTAAATACGAAAGGCATCCTTTGGCATATTTGGACCTCCGCAAATTCCTTTCCGTAATTGCGAGATGCGGGATGCGGAGATGTCTTTTTGTGGAATTGTGGCTTTTCGTAATTCCCTATCCCCAATCTCATTTCCGCAATTTGTGGGATGCGGGATGCGGGGTTGCAAATTTTTATTTCCACAACAATGATTTCCGCATGTGGGATGCGGGAGCATGGTATTGTGATTTCCACAATTCCCAATCCCGCAACTCAAGTTTTTCCATGCCATCGATTTTTGCGGGATGATTCTTGGCCATTGATTTGATTCCAGATACAGGACCATTTGTGATCATTGATTTCCATCTCTTTTTCTCTCTGTCATCCGATCTCCTCTGAGATATTTCCTTCCAGATCGTCGAACTGATCAATGGAATACGAGAGGGAGCATGACAGTGTTGGAAATATTGAGAAGTGTTTTGCAGCCATGCCCTATGTTTCGATGAACAATAAAGGTTATAGATGAAATTTTTAATTTCGCATGATAATGGGGTATGGGTATGTGACAAAGTCGTATCAGATTTGTGGGTTGCATCATTGGGCCTGGATAGGATGAAAATCAGTTAAGAGTACCCCCTGATACCAACTTGTAGTACGCTATAGAGTGGTATCAGAGCTGTGAGTTGCAGCATTGGGCCTGGATGGACCAATATGGATAGTTCAAGGGATAATAATATCCTCATATACCAACATTGTAGTATGCTATAGAGTGGTATCTTTAGAATGGTTCCAGCACTGCGGGTCGCAGCATCGGGCTTGAAAGGACCAGGTTGAATATCTAACAGAGTTGTTGGTTACAGCATTGGGCCTAGATAGGCTAGGTGACAATAAGTAAATGGTTTTAATTTTGAATTACTATGTATCTAACAAATGGTGTTTGATAACACATTTTGCAGAGTCATAGTGCATTTTGGAAGAGTGGGTTGTTGGCTCAACCATGGTAACCTACGACATGAATGATGCATAGGATTCCTATGAGCACGAAGAAGATTCTATGGGGAAAAATGTCCGAGTTAGAAATGCTGAGACAAAGTCTAATGGGAGGAGGTTTCAAGATACTCCCCCATATTTTCCAGCCACCATGAGAAGCCTCAAGGTGGAGATGCAAAGCTACAGGGCAGATAATGAAAGGTTGGTCAAGGCTCAGGAGGAGCAGAATCAGCTGAATGCATCCATGCTTCAAATTCTGACCGATATTCAGAGGCAGATGAACTCTGAGGACTCAACACTAAGGCTGGAAGGTAGTAAGAGCACTGCTAGAAGGAGAAAGAGATCTCCTATCGAGTCATCAGACTTTGAAGGATCCACTAGCGATTCAATTTCCTCTTCTCACGGGAGTAAGAGGAAGAGGCATTATCAGAACCATTCATGTGATGATTCTAAGAAGGCAAGGCCGCCTATCTTCAATGGCGAGATAAAGAATGGTCAAGAAGATGAAGCTTGGCTTCTTGGGATGAGTAAATATTTCCAAGTTCAGCATTATTCAGGAAATATGAAGGCTATAGTAGCCATCTTAAATTTAACTGGAAGAGCATCCATCTAGTGGGAGCACTTCAGGAAATTGAAGAAGATTAATGAAAGTAAAATTGTGTAGAAACAGTTCTAGAAGTATTTCAAGCAGAAATACCTCTCTGACAGGTACTATGATGACAAGATCCAAGAATTTCATGAGTTGAGATTGGGACAGCAGACCATGGAAGAGTATGCAAACAAGTTCTTGGATATTTTGAGATATGTCAGGTACATTAAGGATGAGAAAGTGAAAATTCAGCGTTTCCTGAGTGGATTACCTCAGACTTAAAAAGACAGAATTGAGTTTTATGAGCCTAGAAATATGGAAGGAGCAATAAGGAAAGATAAGTATTGCTATGAGCAAAGTAGAGAGAAACATGACTATCATAAGACATGGAAGGATAGAAAGAATGAGAAGTCTGACCAAAGAGAGAAAGGTTTAAAACCTTCTAACTTCAGGAACCAATAGATGCAACCATCCCAAGCTAAGAAGCAACCAACCAGAGTGGTGGGAGAAAAGGCAAGAGATCCACAGCAGATCAGAGAACCACTCCAATGTTGGAGATTTGGAGGACTCCACATGCACAGGAACTGTCCACTCTAGAATGAGAGTACAATGCTAACTTACAACCCTCAAGAGGGAAAAAAAAGTGCGTCAATCAGCGAGGGTCGTCCCTAGGATTTACGCAGCACTAGAGGACCACCAGGCATACCACCATTCAACTGTGGTTGAAGTTGCAGGTCAGATTATTGAGCAATTTGTTTCTATTTTGATTGACATTGGCTCTACCCACAGCTACATTGATCCTAGAGTAGTGGAGATGTGTGCTTTCAAGAAAGTAAGGCATAGCAAATCGTGGTTATTTCAGCTAGCCATTGGAACTAAGAGAAATGTTAGTGAAGTGGTAGATAAATGTCCATTGGTGATGAATGGATGGGCTACTTTTGTAGATCTGAATTTTCTACCCCTTGGTTCCTATGATGTTCTCTTTGGAATGGATTGGTTAGAAGCTTATAGAGTAAATCTTGATTGTTACCATAATACTTTTGAGTGCATGGATGAATAAGGGAACTTGAGAGTTGTAAGGGGCATTCAAAAGGTAATTTCAGTGAGGCACATTTCAGTGATACAGTTGAAGAAATTTTGTAGGAAGGGTTTCCAATTGTATGCAACTCATATTGTGGAGGCAGCAGAGAATGAAAATCCTAGGTGGGAGGACTTTCATGTATTGCAGGAATTCAGGGATGTTTTTCCTGATGAGATTCCAAGGCTTCCTCTGAAGAGGGACATTAATTTCATGATTGAACTTGTGCCAGGAGCAGCACCAGTGTCCAAGACACCCTACAGAATGACTATGCTGGAAATGTTAGAGTTGAATATGCCGTTGCAAGAGTTGTTGGAGAAAAAGTATATCAGGCCAAGTGTGTCTCCTTGGGGAGCACTAGTTATGTTTGTGAAGAAGAAAGATGGTACACTCAGATTGTGTATTGATTACAGATAGCTAAACAAAGTTACGGTGAAGAATAAATATCCTTTTTCTAAAACTGATGACCTCTTTGATCAAATTAGAGGAGCAAGGGTGTTTTCCAAGATTGACTTGAGGTCGGATTACTATCAGGTGAGAATTAAGGATGAAGACATTCATAGGACAACCTTTAGGACAAGGTATGGGCATTATGAGTTTGTAGTGGTACCATTTCATCTCACAAATGAGCCAGCTACATTTATTTGCCTTATGAATAGTGTCTTCAGAAGGTATTTGGACAAGTTTGTTCTTTTTTTCCTTGATGACATTCTCTGTTTATTCTAAGAATGATGAAGAGCATGAATTGCATTTGATATTGGAAGTACAATTTCTTAGGGAGCATCGGTTATATGAAAAGTTGAGAAAGTGTGACTTCTATAAAGAGAGAATTCAACATTTGGGTTACATTATCTCAAAAGAGGGAATATCTGTGGACCCTAAAAAGATTGAAGCCATAATGAATTGGCCTACTCCAAGAAACATGACAAATGTAAGATCTTTTATGGGACTTGCAGGATACTAGAGGAGATTCATTAAAGGATTCTCTAAGGTTGCACATGCCATTACTTTTTTGCAAAAGAAGGAAATAAAGTCTGAATGGACAGTGAGGTGTGGAGAAATCTTCCGGCAACTGAAGAATATTCTCACAAGTGCACAAGTTTTGAAGGTTCCAGACCCATAGAAATATTTTATGGTGTGTACTGATGCATGCGGGCAAGGGCTTGGAGGAGTCCTTATGGATGAAAACCATGTGATATGTTATGAGTCCAGGAAGTTGAAGGAACATGATAAAAAATATGGACTCATGATTTGGAAGTTGCAGCCATAGTACATGCTCTCAAGATGTAGAGGCATTACTTGATGGGCAGAAGATTTGAGCTAAG
The DNA here is from genome assembly GCA_001517045.1 of Pseudotsuga menziesii. Taxonomy (NCBI): domain Eukaryota; kingdom Viridiplantae; phylum Streptophyta; class Pinopsida; order Pinales; family Pinaceae; genus Pseudotsuga; species Pseudotsuga menziesii. The sequence goes on along the minus strand of LPNX010741143.1, from coordinate 347,956 downwards.
AATAGACCATTGTGGTATGAAGTATTTGTTTGATCAACCTACTCTGAATGCTAGGAAATATAGATCATTGGAGTTTTTATGTGAGTTTGATTTTGAAATCAAACACATAAAAGGAAAAGAGAATAAGCTATCTGATGTGCTTAGCAGGAAGCGGCGGAAAATGCATGTGGCATCCGTTGGTGTTTGTCAACTGGAGTTGAGGCAGCAGATTGTTAATCATGTTGCTGAAGATGAATTGTATGTGCAGGTCAAGGACAATTTGCAGCAGAAAATACTTGAGAAAATGTATGAGGGATATAAATTGGAAGAAGATGGACTTCTTACTTACAAGAACAAAATTTACATTCCAAATGTAGCATATCTGAGGAGAGTTGTTATGGTTGAGATCCATCAAGTTCCATGTTCTGGTCACCCAAGATATCATAAGACAATTGCTACAGCTAGAAAGCAGTACTTTTGGATAGGAATGAAAAAGGACATGGCTGAATACATTTCCAGGTGCATGAAATGTCAGCAGGTGAAGGTTGAGCATCAAACTCAATAGGTTTGTTGCAGCCTTTGCCAGTTCCAGAATGGAAATGGGAAGTTATTTCCATGGATTTCATCATAGGATTACCAATGACTTGGAGACAACATGATTCCATCATGGTTTTGGTGCACAATTTGATGAAGGCAGTACATTTTATACCGGTTAAGTCTATGCATAAGACTAACAACATTGCAATAAATATTCATGAAGGAGATTTTCAAATTGCATGGATTTCCTAAGGCAATAGTCTTTGAGAGAGATGTCAAGCTCACTTCCAATTTTTGGAAGGGATTGTTTGAATATTTGGGTACAAATCTAAACTTCAGCACTGCATACCATCCTCAGACTAATGGACAGATATAGAGAGTTAATGAAGTGCTTGAATACATGCTTCACATGTATGTCATGGACAAACCAACCAAGTGGGAAGATTATTTACACTTGGTAGACTTTTATTATAACAATGGACAACAAGCATCCTTGGTGATGAGTCCATATGAAGATTTGTATGGCAGGAGGTGTAGGACACCCCGTAACTTGGGATAATACCATGAACAGACTTGTGATTGGTCCAGAATTACTCAAGGAGATGGAGCAAGAGGTTGTAAAGATCAGGCATAATCTGAAAGCAACCCACGACAGAATGAAAATCTATGCTGATAAGCATAGGGTGAATAGAGAGTTTTGTGTTGGGGATCATGTTTACCTCAGAGTGAGGGAAATAAAGAGTTCCTTGAAACTTGGGAGTTGTGCCAAGTTGTCACGTAGATAATTTTGGTTGTTTGAAGTGCTTGAAAGAATAGGGCTAGTTGCATATAGACTTGCATTTCCTACTAACACTAGATCTCATAATGTTTTTCATGTTTCTTTGCTTAAGACATATATACATGATCCTAACCATGTGATAAATTGGGATGTGATTCAAGTGGAATCCGAGGGAGGGTTTTGAATCGAGCCAATGCACATCCTCGACAGGAAGGTCACCATGCTTCGGAATCGATCCATAATACAGGTAAAGGAGGAGTGGGAGCACTATGGTCCTGAAGAGGCTACATGGGAGATGGAGGATTCCATGTGATTGGAACATCCATTTTTGTTCGAATTTGCAGAGCACTGAGGGCGGTACCAGTGTAGCATTTTTGTTCAATTTTGTAAAAGCACTGCGGATAGTGCTATTCAAGGGGGAGGGGAATGTAACACCCTGTTTTGGACCCCATTTTCATTAATATATATGATGTAAATATTATACGGAATCATGACAAGGAGCTCAATTCCAAGGCCCTGTCATTGATTAATGTTTTGTATATAGGCGATTGTGGATGATGCCTATGGTTTATGTGCTAAGGCAAGCATGTTTGTAAACATCATGTAAATATGCAAATGAATGAAAAACCCACAACTAGCTATGTCAATGCAATGAAAAATGAGATGGGGGAATGATTATACTAAGGATAAGGGGGAGGGAATGTTAACCTTGAACCAGTTTGGGGAAAATCCATGTGTCCTGGGGAAATCCCATCAAAAATATCAACTACCCTTTTTCTTGTATTTTCTTCCCAACCATTTATTTCTGCCAGAATGTGGTTGAGATAGTTATTGCATGGAAGGGGAAGAGTATGGGAAAAATTTGAATTGGAAAAAGCACTTAGTTTCGAATGTCATTTTTTCCTAACATGCACAAGAAAAAACCAGAACCGTATGATAGTTTGCGGGGAGCTCACACATTACATCTTCGTTTGGATTCACATTTTGGGGAGCTGTGGGACGTTTGAATCATCCATTATTATTTCTCCATTTGCATGGAAAATCTGGGGGGTATTTGAGTCCTTCATGTGTGTATCCTTTTCCTTCTGAAAGTGTTTTCCCTTAGCGATACTATGATTGTTGTGTGGGAGTGTTATCTTCAACTACAGAGTGTATGAGAGCCTATTATTCGTGTTCTAGAGTAAATCCTGTGTTGTGGAGTCTCCCTATGGTTGTTGTTTTGTGCGCCCTAGTTTGGGTCTAGACCATATACAAGACTTAGGAGTGGGAGAGACGTAGAATGTAATTGATAAACCTAGTTTGGAACCTCACAACAAGATAAGAGTGGCTGGTGAACCTTCTATGCCCATCTTGAAGAGCATTGGAAGAGAAGGTGTAGCCTGAGGAACTGTGGAGCAGAGAGGGGGACACTTCCTTGTGTTGGGTGTGTAGGAAGTGGGAAATCCAGGTTAGATAGGTCTTGTGAAGGTGTTCTTACCTCTCTAGATGAGCTCACTAGCCTAGCGGTTCTTCCTTCCCATTGCCTTAGAAACATGATAAACCCAAATGGAAATATGGCTTGGTTGATATCCTGATAAGCCCATATGTTACCTTGGTTGTGTCTTATTGAGTTTGACCTTGTTAGTAACCTTTGGATAGAAATTCTGATAAACCCAGTAGTGAGATTGCTTGACTGTGTATAGTCTAATAAACCAATCTGTTGGCTTAACTGGTCCTTAAGGTGAATGGTTGGATTGACTACGAACAGTATATGAAACCCAACTATGAGATGGCTTAACAGAGTGGCTTGTGAAACCCATATGTTGGTTATTTCCCCTTACAACCTAATAAACTAAACTGTGTTGGATTGGCTGAGTTTTGTTACACCCTTTTCTATGTATGCGTCTGCTAGTGTTCCCTTATCCCTTGAGGAAATCATTCCCAGCTCGGGGGTGGCAGTGTTGCTGAGAGATTGATGAGTGCACTAGCCTATGGTTGGGTGGAACATTGCAGCGACATAGCTGGTTGTGAAACAAGTTCTTCTCAAGATAGGTGTTCTTCTCTATGTTAATCTCTACAATCGTATTTCTTCCATTGTAATTGCTTGATGGAATATGATGAATATGTTGGCTTTCTTAAATTGATGAATCGTTCCTTTTATTAACAGCAATTATAAGCATCGATGTATGTTTCCTTTAATGTCATATTGATGTTGGCTTGAATGGCCAAGTTTGTTCATAGACTTCGATTAGCAGGTCAAAATTTGAGCATAAGCCTTCTTCTGCAATGGGTTATTCCATAGGCGAGATGTAGAATGCAGAAGACATACTTTGAAAGAATTGGACCTCTGCAAGTTCCTTTCCACAATTGCAGGATGTGCGATGCCAAGACGCCCTTTTTGTGTAATTGTCGCTTTCCACAATCTCCTTTCCACAACTTACCAGATGCGGGATGTGGGATACAGGATGTGGCATCGCAGATTTCGATTTCCGTAACGGTCATTCTACATGCGGGATGCGGGATCACGGTATCGCGATTTCCACAATTCCCAATCCCACAATTCAATTTTTCCATGCCTTCGATTTTTATGGGATGATTCTTAGCCGTTGATTTGATTCCAGCTGTGGGACCGTTTGTGATCGTTGATTTTCATCTCTGTTTCTCTCTGTTGTCTGATCTCCTCTAAGATATTTCCTTGCAGATCGTTGAACTGATCAATGGAAGGCTGCAGGGAGCATGACAATGTTGGAAATGTCGAGAAGTGGTTTGCGGCTATGCCCTATGTTTCGATGAACAGTTAAGTTTCTTGATGAAATTTTTAATTCTGCATGATAATGGGGTATGGGTACGCAACATCATTTATATCTAGACACACACTACTACATTTTGACCAAAAATCCAACGACCGTCATGTCGGATTTTCGACACTTTTCTGTCGCATGTACGACACTTTGATTTTTTTTTAAGCATCGGAAACTTGTCGTCGGTTAGCCGACACTTAAATAACCGTCGCTTAAGCGACACCTATGTAACCGTCGCTTAAATGTAAAGTGTCGCTTAAGCGACAGAATATTTTTGACGGTAGATTTTTTTTTTTTTTAAAAAGCCTTCATAACCGTCGCTTAAGCGACGAATCTCAACGTAAGACGTCGGATATGCGACACCTACAACCGTCGGATCAGCGACGGAGATCCAAAAAAGGCGTCGGAAAAGCGACGGTTAGTTAATATTAAAAAAAAAAAACTACATAAAAGCTTGAAAAACCGTCGGACAAGAGACGGATATAACCATTAACCGTCGCTTAAGCGACAAGTAGAACCGTCGCTTAAGCAACGCTTGTTAAAAAAAATTTAAAAAAAAATTAAAATTCGCTAGTATATGTCACTGCCATTCAACTCAATGGTTGACTATCCACACTACCAAAGTTTGGCTGCCTCCGATATATTTCCAACCAGTCCAGTACAATTCCAACCAGCTTCATGGAGGACGTGTTTGGGAAATGCCTTGCTAAGACAATCCGTGAACCTTAATAACGTTTTGGCTTGCCTCCAGTACATTTCCAACCAGTTTTCATGGAGACTACGTGTTTAGGCAATGCTTTGGTAAGCCAGTCTCGAATAACCATCACCCTATCCATATATAGCGACTGGGGTTGTCTGACCACAGTTGATTTGATATAGAAATTTGATACAAGAGAGTTAACCGTATTGTTTTAATAACTTTACTATCACTAAATATATAAAATGGCTTCCCAGACTCGATAACTTTATTCTAACTAAAATAGTTCTGTAGTACAACCTAAAACTGTTTTGACTTGGCTAAAAGATTGTATAGTAGGGGTGCCAGTTTTTTAATCTCTAAATGGTTGGGGAATTCTCCACTAGTCTACCACGAGCTGAAACATGCTCCCTTCTTGGTAAAACTACACTGGATTACCATTACCCTAGGTTTATCATCACTTAGTAGGTTGTGCTGGAGACTCGAGGAGAAGTCTTCAGGTTATCTTATTAAGCCACCAAATGATTCTGGTATTTGCACTAGCTTAAGCATTATGGTCATATCCAAATGATGTATGGTGATGAATTTGGAAAAAAACTGTGTACTCACTAAATACACAAAATACCTTACCAGCGTTAACAAACTGAAAAAATGCTTGGAAATTTTCAGAGGTAGTATGTACCTGTCGATGATCATTTCTTTGATGACAAACTCAAACCATGTTTGGCAAACTACCAAAATGGTTTGTGCTGTCTGAAGTGAAAGTCCTCAGGATCCAATTGCTGGAAATAGAACTTTCATATTAGATTTTGAATGTTTACAATGGCAAAGACAAAATTTCTTAGCCTTCAATCAACTTATAAGTTATATACTAGCACAAATTCATCTTAACCTAGATCTGTTCTGTGCTGAGGTATCAAGAAAGTGCCAAGTGTGTCTTAAAATTCTCACACCTAACTCTTCCAAGTTTTTGGATAGGGTTAAGATAGATTTGTGCAGCCCAAGGGGTTAGCTCAACTAGATGTAGTCAATTTCCCCTGGCATTTCACTAATTCTATTCCAATGGGTGCCTGGTTCAAATTCCCCTTAGTGAGATACACTAATCTATGCCAAATGGTCTACTAAGAATGCAATCCACAAATATGGAGAAGCATCCCTTGGATTTCCCAACAACATTTTTCTTAGAAAGAAAAATATCAACCTGTGCTACCAAAGCAGTCAATGTAATTTGATGGTTATAACTTATAAACAAGTGTTCTACACGAATAATGTAACATGAAGTTTAGCAACAAGTATTCCACGTAGATGATGCAATGTTTAAGTAAGAAACAAGAGTTATAAACGAAGCCATAAAAGTCAACCAAAAATCATGTAGATCTTCTGTAAGTAATCCAAGGACACTCTGCAAGTCTTCAAGGATGGCCTTCATTGTGCATAAAATCACATAAAGCAACTAGCAATCAAGCATGAAGTATAAACTACACATCCAACACCATTGCACTTGAGTAAGATTAAGTTTATACAGTCTATTCAGGTGTCCAAAGTTATATAAAGTGATTCCACAACCGAGTATTGCCCGTTTTTGATGGATTGAAACAATCAGAAACATATTCCCATGTGGCTAAATGTATCAAAAACAAGTTGAACGGTCATGTACTAACAGTCCACCAATAATCCTGCATTGAAACATACACCATGGCATATCTTCCTTAACATGTTAAGGAAAAGAATTTCAAGTATTCAGAGCGATTATTGAACACTTGCAAATGCAGAGGAAAACGGGGCTGAGTGCTACTTGAGCATAGCACTACACATCCAACAAAATTGCACCTCAATGAGGGTAGTTTAAACTTTATACAGACTATTCAGGCATAGATAACTAATACTAGAAGTGGCCTTCCACAAACAAGTTTAGAATGCTTTTAATGGAGTCAAGGAATCAGAGATCTATTATCGGATGGCTAAATGTATCAAAACCAAGCTGAAGAGTCATGTACAATCTAAGCAAGTTCTCTCATAAATTAGTTGAACAGAGTCAACTGACATCCACTGAAACTTATATAGAAGCCTAGAACAAGAATTTTTAAAACAGATCTTAAATATACATGATAGGGGGGAGCTCAAAATTCAAATGTCACTTAATGCACTACATAACTTACACTTTGAATGCGAAGGAGTATTCAAATACAGGCTCATGATTTCAGAAAAAATAGTTATAATTGTGATTTATGAAATGAACAATCATCGTAGGTTCAATATTTTCATAGGCATGTGTATGCCTAAAGTCTTAACAACTGCCAGTCTCCTACATGATAATCAGTTATTTGATATTAACCACCTCAGATATATATATATATATATATATATATATATTCAACTAAGAGATGCCATAAATCCTTTCCATAACAGGGTTGTCACTTAAAATGAACAAGTCTTTTGAAAAAAGCATTCCTCAATATCAAACCATATATAGCCATTTCCTACTATTTCTATTATTTTTAGATCATATTTGAAGCTAAAGTATTTGTGGTTTCTTTTTATTAATAAATGAAGTTATACAGGAATTTGCTTAGATTTGAAAACAAATTTAATGGCAAAGTTTATCTATTTTTGCTTTTTGCACTGGTGATTTTTTTTCAAATTTCATTATCCACGAATTCAAACACGGACATGGACAGGGTAGCTTAGACGATAAACATGTATTTTCACAATTATGACTAGCCCTAGGGCTAGATCAAATGGTTAGACTATCCAAAGGTATGTTTCTAATGGGAAGGTCACAGGTTCCAATCCAGTTGAGATCCTCAGGCTGGTGGATGACACTCTGGATAATCCAGGGAACGGGGGAATCCTCCCACAAACTTTTCCAAAAAAAATATTTATGCCTTGTCATTTGGCATAAGAAGATCTTACATAAGGGCAGAAAAAGTGAATAAAAATGTTATTGCATATGTTGTAGACAATTACTGAAGGGAAAGCAATTCGGAGCCTTTCAACTGACTCAACAGTTATTTTCTTTCCAGTGTACATGACCATTACAGCTTTTGGTAGAGTAATACCAGCTGTCTGCAATACAATTGGTCGTGATACATCCCCATAAAGAACTGGAAAGCCAAGATTTCGAGCAGTCTGACAGACACAAAGAAGAAAGTCCCGTTGAGTGGCTCAGTTAAGAGTAAACATTATTGATATTCATAGAGACTACAATTTGTCTGTTCCTTGTTGTCTGTACTTTGCATAATTTCTATAAGAAAAAGAAAAACAGAAAGAAACATGTGCATGAACAAATAAAAGAATCTTAACTTCAAAGCATTCTACAAACCTTTATAACTGTAGGATCCAAGTCAAATGCAACATAAGGCATGCCAGCCAGATCTCCATCTAAAGCAGCCACTAAAGGAGTTGACAAAAAGTTGGCAAGAACCTAGGACAAAACTATTTAATTGCAAAAAGCATAAACAGATATGAGAGAGATCTCGACATCTAATCTAAAGCAATTTCAATGATGGTAACAAAACTAATACCTGACCCATCTGGCCAAATCCAAGTATGACAACTGGTTCACTAACATCGTAATTCCTTGGTTCTGTAATTTTCTGTAGCATGAAAAGTGTTATTTCACTAACACATTTCTTGAATAAACCCCACCCACTCTTAGTAAAATAAAATGCTCAAACTAGAGAATTAACAAAGCATTATCGTGTAGACTGGCACATACTTCATTTGTCTCAAACCTTGAATCAATTGCCTCAGCAGCTTTGCGGCCAATTTCGTTGAGAAAGGGGGTCAGAGCCATTGAAAAAACCACAACTATGATGAGAAGCCTGTTCAACTCAAGGGGCAGGACTCCAAGCCTGTGAAGAAAAATATTGTCATGGCTCCAAACTTTATAGCATTACATACAACATTAAAATATTGCAATTATGGCTCCTGCATGCAAGACATTGTTGACTAAAATAAATATTATATTACTCACCTATTTGCCAGAGAAAACACCACAAAAGCAAATTTTCCACCTTGTGAAAGAAGGAATCCTATCCGTACACTTTCTTGTTAGAGAGAGAGAGAGAGAGTTTGTATGCTTTTAAGATTTGGACCTAAAAATTGATTTACTAAATGAAGAATTTGAGTTGTCAACTTGAGATCTGTATTAAATCCAAGGCATGTTTGAGGCCATTCCAATCTCCACAACCAGAGTCAAAATTTGAAAAAAACACCCATTGCAGGGACTAGTATTTTTTTAAATCATCAAAATGTCAGATTGACTCTGTCTCTGTACATGATATATACTAAAGAACATGACTACCTGACACAACGAAAGTAAAGGTTATGCTTTAAATGGTCCAAGATATGTACACACAGTATAATGCCTTTAACAAATGCCGACGGCATTTGTTAGAGCAACTCCACCAGTTGTTGGCACAAAGCTGGTCCAGAGGGAGTCAGATACAGGGGCTGTGGTATTGCAATCTTGAATTGGTGGCACAGACTGCACTTGAGCAAAAGGAAACATTGTAATCGTTTGACCAGGGGCCTGACATGATCCTGAGTGACATCCAAATTCCTTGGAACCAGTTGGGTCTTCTGCTAGACAATCCTTTCCCTTCCCCTTCTCCAACTGTATATTTTCTGGATTATCACTAGCATCCATATCTTTATCACTTTTACCCTTTTTCGCAGATGCCTTTTCAATCATCTGCTTGAATGAAGAAGATTGATGCAAGATACTTAGAGCAGTCACTGGAGAAGGGTTGTGTTTTGTTTTCCATTATTAGGCACACCTAGAGACGGCAACTGGTATGGCTCACATGCTTGGCCCGGCCACTGTGGTGTCTCCGGTTCATCACCTTGAGTAGGCCTCTCTTCAGACATAGAATGAGATTCATCCATATGTCTAGGTGCTGAAGGTTCAACTTCAAGCGATTTGTTTGGTTGCCACCACCTGATGTAGCTACTCAAGTCAATGTTTCTGGCCATGCCAAAACCTCTGTATTCACCTTGTGACATCTCATATGCTGCTGCTGCCTCCTCACTTGTACCTGAGCAAGAGAAACTATCAGTAAAATTGCATAGTTCTAACATAGAAATCACAGCTTGAGGCATTGCATATGCTTGCAAGACAGACCAAAAAAGTGCAAATCAAGATATCCCCAAAAATTGTGCAGTTGCAGCATCACAAAGCTGTTTCATGAACATTTAACATAACATCCACTAGGATTGAATTTAAATGTTTACATACACAGACTCAATCTATGGTGAGTCTGACTTCTAAGCTAGTTGTCTTTGATGTCATGTGCTACAGATACTGCACAATCTCATTGTCACCCGAATATCTTCAACACTAGTCAAATCAATTATGAGTTCCTCTCCATGCCTGCTCAAATATTGTCCATTTCAACCTCAAGGTTGAGGCAAAGTACCATATTTCTATGTGGCCAAATTCTTGATATTTTTGAAGGAATCTTTCATTTTAATGTTGCTAACTTATTTAGAAAGATTAAAACACAGATATTGCTAGTATTCTAAGAATCAAGGTGATAACCAAACAAAGCCTTAGGAACAAGGAACAAAGAACAAGTTACAAAACTATGTAGCTGTTTTTGCTAAGGAGCTAATTCCACATGGACAATACCTGTTGAGAGGTAGTTATCAGACAACCAACACCAGCATTTTACCTCACGGTAACTGGGTCCAATTATTAATGAATAAAAAAAGGTATCGGACCTCTATGTGATTCAAAAACTCATGAAACAGTTTCACTAACCCAAGGCTAAAAAACAAAAATCCAATACACAAGCAAGCCCCTCAAATGCCGAGCACTCTTAGCAAAGGTTGTATCACCAGCTTGTTCACTTCCTTAAAGACAGTATAGGCCTTGGACAACAGCTGACGCACCTCTTCACTCTCTCCTTGGAAAGACCCCAAATAACCATCAAGTGGCAAGCCAAAAAGCACATCACAGCAACTTCCTTGCCAGAAACACCTTATGTAGGTTGTCAAATTTAGCAGCCATTATAGGTCCATTGATAACTTATTTCTACGTAAGATTTTACTATCTCCTTACTGATGCTCATATGTTGTTATACTGCTACAAACTGCATTACTGTGCTGTTTATAAAAATATATTTAGAACAAATGTGTCTTGCAAACTTCCAGTCCTACTGTCCACTCCCGATGATTTAGAGAAATATATATAACAACTGTTTTTCTACTTTTAGAATATATAAAAAGTTAAAACCCAATGCAGGTTTTGCAATACAAAATCAACAAAACTATGACAGCTTTCGAAGGCTAACTCAAGTCAAGCTAACAATTAATATTTTTAGGTCCTGGCCCTTCCAAAACCTAAAGTTCAGCAAATAGTTAAACTTTATTCTTTTGGTTAGCACACTTGATCCATTCATTAAAAATTTCAAAGCTTCCTGGAGGTTATGTGAATCAATCTAGAAAATACACTCGTACTGCCCTTCTGAAAATTAGAGATTCAAGATGATTGAACTCAAAATGTTAGGCCAGTTATAGTTGTTATACTTATTTGAAGATTCATGGAGTACTCAACTGACACAAGGGTTTTTACTCCATTAGAATGCAAACTATTAAGCTGTAGTTCAAGACAACTTCAATTAGTATCTGCTGAGAGCTAGTTAACTGCTACATTTTCAAGTGCACTCACATTATACTACCAAAAATGTCTCAACAGTGAAGGTTATAGAAGATACCTTCAATAATGAAAGCAAATAAGGATCAATGTCTCTCTGAGCAATGCGATGCTTGGAAGATACAATTAAGCCAAATGTTGCTTTGTATGGGAGCATACCATCATCCTGATCAACAATTAGTAGCCTGTTGGCACGTGCTACTGGGGATGGGTCCTCAATGGAATCTATGAGATTCAACACCTTCTGCTTTTGCACTCATAAGAGTATCATGATTCAGGTTTACTATATCAATTGAAAATCTGGAATGTACCACATTATCAAAGTAGCAATAAAAAAGACACTAACCAGCAGCTTTTTTAATTCTGTGTTTGCTCTGACAAGAGCCTTTATGCTTGAGTCTGTATCATTATTTGAAGGATTTTCCAAAAAGGGCCACACTGTAGACTGCACATGCAAGTAAATAATGGGTCTGTCATATGAGAGGTTGCAGAGACTAGATTAAATCGTGCTTCAGAAGAACAAAACAATACCTCAAATACAATGATGATTTCGTAAGCCCGCAGCCGATGTAAAATGTGTGAGGTGAGACATGCAATATCATGCCGATGTCTTTGTAGGAGTAGCCTTAAGAGAGTACTGTAGCCCTCACTAGCACCATTTGGAACATTGCCACCTTCACGTGGCAACCATCCTAATAAAGCTTCACAACCAACTGCATAACGACAGGCACGTTCAATAACCCCTAAGACCATCAGGGAGGTTGCAGTTGATCTCCCCAAATCATGCTGCAGAATACCAACAAGATGCTGCATCACACCTGCCTCAACAAATTGATGGCAACCTTCTATATCTGTGCACAACAAGTGCATTGTACTCAATCCCCCAATCATCTTATCTATCTGTTGATCATCGACAAAATAATATAAGTTACTAAGAAACATTATTCATTTGATAATTACAGATATCTCAATATATAATATGGAGAGAAACAAAAGCACATCAAATAAAGAGACTAATCACCTGAATCAGCTTGGAAATACCATTAATGTTTGACTGCTTATCAACTTGAAACCATAGCTGGAAAATATTCACCACAAGATCCTCTGTAACCACTTGCGCCATTTTTTCCATCTCAAATTGATGTTCTGATTTTCCACTCTGCAAATCATCTATCTTTGAACCAAGCTTTTTATACATGTCCATGAGCTCATTTTTAGTTTCAACTATGTTAGACAAAATTATTTGAGGACTGTTGACATCAGATGGCATAATCTTGTTACGTTTATGATTCCCTGTGATGATTGCAGTTGAAAAATCGATTGATAAAAAAGGAGATGTTGCTGACAGAAGAGCCTTAATCAATTTCTGTGCACTACCTTCATCAAGAGGAATCTGACCAATCTTAACACTCAAATAGAGGATTTGATTCACTAGGGGTAATTGCAGAGGTTCCACAATTCGATGCAACTGTCGCAAGGAAGATATAGATTCCTCAAATGTTGATTTGATAGGCTGCAATGCCAAGGGTAGATCCTCAATCTTCCCTTCTGCAGGGGAACGGACAAGGCTTGCCAGATAATTATCCAAATCAAATTCCACACTGAATTGCCCTAGTTCTTCAGCAGTATTCCCATATACCACTAGTGAGAGAATGCGATAGCTGCCTCTGATCACAAGATGTTCCATTTCAGTTATCTGGGCCTTAAACAATCCTGAGGATGTAATAATACAAAACAAGAAGATCATTTTTTTCAATGGACGCGCATAAAATTATGTATCCATATTATATTGAGCTGGATCTGAGAACTTCCAAAAATACAAAAGTGAAGCTTGGGGTGAAGGTTCGATCTCCTCCCCCAACGGATTTGAAAATAAACGAGAAAAAAAAATACCAAAAATCTAAGCATAACAGGAAGACATAAAGCAAACACCTTGATCATGTCCATGGGCTGAATGACACACGTCGCGAGCATACCAGAGGCTCCTCCATTGACAAATGGCTTCACTGTATTCCACACGTTGCCTGTCTTGGGCTTCTCCCCTGCCATCTCTCTGAAGGACTTGAAAACCCGACCGATCTGATATTTCTCTCCTTCCTCTTCCTGAGACCTAATGGTGAGAAAAAACCCACGAGAGGTGTCTGTCTGCACCCTCCTCAGCAAGAAAGAAGAAGAATAGGCATAGCTCTGACCCGTGGTGTGCTGCAAAGCCCCTCTTCAATCTAAATCATGTCGAAGTATAGGGCTTGGTCATTGCCTGCATTCGAGCCTCGAAGTTGGCTATATCAATCCCTTGAATGTGGATCTCAATTGGTACTGGTTGCACACCAGGTGGAAAATTGAAAAGCCCATGTGCAGTAGCACCAATCCACTCTCCAAGATCTTTAGCATTTGCAAGTGAAGTGGAAAGCGCGGCAATAATACGGATACGATTTTCAATTTAAAACTAAGCGTCAGATATGCGACGATTAGTTAAAATCAGAGCTTCCCTTGAAGAAAAAACCGCTATGCTTTGATAAAACGTATTGTGCTTGGATGTAAATTATTTAGCATAAGCGTCGGATATGCAACGGTTATGGGAATATCTGTCGCTTAACCGACGGTTAGGAGAATATCTGTCGCTTAAGCGACGCTGGTGGTTACATTTACAAAAAAAAAATTTAACTTTGTGATTTTTGGTAGGTTTAAAAAGAGAAATCCACGCGCCGTCGGAAGTAACCGTCAGATTTTGGATCGAAATGTAGTAGTGACATGTAGTGTTGGATTTATTACAACAGTCAAAGTAAAAAAATTTCATATGCAAGGATAGCAAGTAAATTTCCATTTGCATGGAATGCTAAATGTGGAATCAAGCAAATTGGAAATATTTGCCTTATGGAGACATTGGAAACATTTTAATCTTGTTGAAGTTGGTCCTAATCCTTTAAAGGAAAAAAATAGTCAACATTGTTAAAAGAACTTCATTTCACAACAATTTCATAAGCTATAGGTGATAATTGGATTTGTGCAAGCTGCAATCCAACTAAAAATAGTTTGTAGTTGAATTTATGCCTTGGCGAAGTGGATTTTTAGCATGTTTCTTGAATGGAAATTAAATAAAAACAATTTGACCCAAAAGGATAAAGTGTGGATATGTATGTGGGTGAAACAACAATGTTCACAAGAATTGTGCTAATTGTGAACCTTTGGATGGAGATATCAATCAAATTAAACATCAAACAGAGTATCAAACATCTATTGAAATAGATGAAGAAGTTTAGTTTTTCCTATGAATGACTGTTTTAGTCATTAATGTCTGAGACTTGTTTCCACTAAACCGAGGTGAAATTTTAAAAATCGAGAGAGGTGTTTCTTCATAATATTCCTATGAACAATAATGTCTCTCTATTTTCATATAGGTATTATGGTTTAAGATAATTTAAGTCATCTTCAGAGGGTAGTTTTCCAGATATCTAAATGACCGCTTTAGTCATCAAATTCAAAGATATGTTTCTGCCAAATGGAAGTGAAATGTAAGAAACTGAGAGAGGTTTGTTTTCATCACAGGACAAGATTAACAAACATCCTTCTATTTTTACATAAGTATCACAGGTTGGGAGAATTTAAACCATCTTCACAACGTATTTTTCCAGAAAATTGAAATTAGTGTTTGAATCATCCATTTCAAAAGAACATTCTTAGGAGATGGAGGTGAATTTCAACAAATGAAGACATGGATTTTGTCGAAAACATGGTCAATCTATAAAACTGTTTTTTATATTTCACACAGTTGTCACCATCGGGGATATGAAAGCGGGGATTTGAATCCTATTTTCCAGCAGTATGCTTCCTCAAATGAAGCAAATCACTTGTAATTATTTCTATTTTTAGAGTTAGGTTAGATTTTGAATTCAAGACTAGCTAGAGGTTGTTTTACTATAAATTCAGATGTATTTGATAGATAGGGGGTTGTATTTTCAAGAGGAGAGAGGATCTTTGTTTGTAATGGATTTAATTTTATGAAGATGAATAAATTGCAGAGATGGAATGTTGAAGGTTTTCTATGGTAGTGATTCTTGTGCCATCTTTTATTCAGTAAGTGATCTTCTTATGTAACTATTTATCATGTTTTTACCACTCCATTTGTATTTATTTCATGTTTGAATAGTAGTTTTATGAGCTAGAATACATTTTTTATGCTCTAGGTCCATTGTTTCAAGCATTTTCAAAACTTTTTCTTCTAAAGTCTTGAAGAAAGCACCCAAGCTAGGTGTTCTTTTTGATGAGTTGTCTCCCTTTATCTTCTAATTGATGTGAAAAATCCTCAAAAATGAGGAAATGGTTTCTACCTTTCCTCTATCCATGTTGGCAGGGGTTTTGGGATAAGTTAGTTGCGTAGCATCGTAGATGTTGTGCAAGATCAAAGATACTGCACAAGTCATAGTTGCTTACTTTTATGTATTTTGGTCGTTTTGGACCGCATTATGTGGATTGTGGTCATATTTTGTAGAATATGTTATGAGTTGGTTAGAAATCTAATTAAGTGGACCTTGATTGTAAAGGTGCAAGCCTGTAAGTAGATGTAGATTTGCAAGTGTTGATCATCTGGAGATCATCTTATCTTTGGATCACTCTTGACATATTGATCTTGAGTCTGTTTGAGTTTTTGGTTTTTAAGATTTGCACATAATTTGAGTCTGTGAACTATTTTGGAGAATTTGTGGTTTTGTGCGGAAGTTAATATGGCATGATGAAAGTTGAGAAGAATCATTGTGTTCTTTTCTATTTTCCTATTTTATTGTCTTCTACTGCTCAATTATGAATGCAACATGTATCTGCAACATGAATCTGTAAATAATGCGATGTTTACCTGGTTTAAATGATGTTATTATATTGGATTTATTTGTGCGTCAATGTCTTATCACAGTTCTGGTATGATAGTACAATATTTTGAATGATAATGAGGTTTTGTTAATGACTGATTTGAATGATTAGATCAGTTTAATGATGTTCTGCTAATTTGATAAGTAGATGCATATTGTCCTCCTTCGTTGAACAAAAACTTGGTTCCATCATCTCCCCCTCGAAAATCTCGGGTGAGACTTCATCCACACTACGACTATTGCTAGATGGGGTAAAACCGGTCTGGGCTAGTACTCTGAGAGATCGCGGTGGTTTGGGTGTCAATAGAGTTGGAACCCTTGTCGACTAGATTTGTTGACTGATTTTGTGTCAACAAATGGTTCTATTTTTGGGACCGTAGTGCGACTGAAGGGAGGACATGTTGTAGCATATGACGAGACCAAAAATTCAAGACTGGTTCAACCAGAAGCTACGATAGTTTAATGAGAAACAAAATCAAAACCCTAGACTGACAATGGATAAGTGGCTGGAAAAGTACATACACGACGGCCCACATGAGTATTTTTTCTTTGAATTCATGATCATCTTGTATGAGTGGTTGGCACGATGCACCTATTGCAAGAAAAATTTCCAAGGAGGTGAGCCAACATCCTGGATCCCAGAATTGAACCAATAGTTGCAAGAAGTAGACAACAGATCATCACGGGTTGTTGAAGTTTGGATCAACAATATCTTGGAAGGCTATATCACCGATTCCGTAGTCGATACAACCAGATCTTATAGTAAAGAAGAAAGGTATTTCTTCAACGGGAAATGAGGTAGGTTTATTTTGTTGTTACAACTATCTATTAAGATGCTTGTGTGTGGAAAGGGCATACTGAAGATGCACCCTCAGTAGTAGAACTCTGGTGTGTGGGGGTTGTGGATACCGCAAAGACAGGGGGGAGACAAATACAATGATATGGGGTAGATGGGTGCAATTTATGATGAGACTATGAGGAAAGTCGAGGAAGAGAGTGGTATTACAAGAGGAGGAGCAAGGTTTCAACAAGAGAAGAGGTAGAAGACAGAGGAAGGTCTTGTTGCGATAGAAACACAAGACCACGAAGAAATACCACACAGGACGAAGAGACCCTGCTATGACGACGAGGATGAATAGGCTATGCCCGAGTTAGATATAAGATCAACCCACAACAGCAACATACTGACACCTCCACACACTACATCATAATCAGGAAGAAATGCAAGTTCAACACTAATGTGTCCAATGTGCCAGCAACATTCTAATAGTAGTAGATCAACATCTATAGGAAGAAGGCCCAGAATGGCAGGTGCAAGGTGAAGTTACCGTTGTTCCATGGGAATGGGACTAAGGATCCAGAGAAGTATGGGTTTCTATGTGAGGAAGTATGGACTGTCGAACAAATTGTGGATGATGAAGTCAAGAAGGGACAATTGGTGAGAACTCTTATAGGTCATGCACTGGATTGGTTCATGAAATTTGTACAAGTTCCTACGGGAAATCTGGCAAATAAATTGGATGAAGTCAGGAAAGGACTAATTGGAGAGTTCAAAAAACCAAAATATGAAGTGCAATACATTACAGTACATCAGGAAATTAAGCAGTATCCAAATGACATTGTTTGGGATTTTGATCAAAGGTTCAAGACACTAATGGAAAGAGTCAGTTTTGAGATGAGTGACATTTAGCCTAAAGAATGGTTCATTACAATGCTACTAACTCATATCAGACTATTTATCATGCAATAGAATATTGTGACACAAAGTGAGGCTTTGGAGATTGAAACGAAGTTGGAAGCTTCACCCATTGGAGAAAATGCAGCTGGTATGAACTAGATTCAGACGCAACTGGCAAACTTGAAACTCTAGTTGTAAGATATCATGAAAGGAAAAGAGCACTGTGAATAAGTTTGGTGTACTCAATGTTGTGCAGACGGACATACCAAGGATAATTGCCTAGATTTACGAAACTACCTATTGTCTGGAGCGCCAAAACCATTGATTTGTGGCAGTGTACCATGGTGTCTCATTTTTCAAGTATATGGGCATCGACATGAAGAGTGCGGATATATGTAGAAGATGGTAACAAATTCGAAGAACCTATACTGTACATTTTGTCGATCTATTGCAAATGAAGATAAGGATTGTCATGCATATGACCTACTTCAGGAAACAACATATGACTTGTACTATGTGAAGGGATAGGTAAAACAACCACAGTCACAGCTGCAGGTGGTACAACCACCACCTCAACCACAGTTTGTGCTGCAAGTGCAGATGTAGTCTGTATCGTAACAATCACAACAATAGTTTGTGCCACAACTGCAGCATAATCATATGCAAATGGCTCCACAGGAGCTATGGTATGTTCAGTTAGCGCAGTATGTTCAGCAGTAGTCAAATCCCACACAACAACAATTTAATCAACTGCAGTATCAACAATAAGGAGGATTCCATGAAGGATTCTGAGGAGGATGAGGTGGAGGATTTGGTCAAGGATGAGGAGGAGTTTTCAAACTAGTACAATGTTACAATTGTGGTGTACTAGAACACTATCAAAGAGATTTTCCAGAATTACAAGCTCAGTGGATATGTACGTATTGTACCGCTATTGATCGCACTATTGAGAACTGACCACAAATGATCGCAAGGTGGCAGGGAGGAAATGTTCCGTAGTTGCAGAACTAGAACTACTTTTAGAATGAGAACCACTTGCAAAACCAGAATCAAGTGCACAACCAGAACCAGTTGCACAATCAGAGCTAGAATCAAATTCCAATTTAGAACAAGAATGCCAATCAGAATGTGAACCCACCACCACTGAACAAGAACCAAGGAATGACGGTTGTGACGATCTTGGTGGGGCCTAGAATGCAAGACGTTGGTGTTTTTTTTGTCACTCGTGGAGGTGCGACAACTGGAGAAGATCGTCCATTTCCACAAGTATGGTTTGCTGCAAAGTTGAAAGTACAATTTGATATCAATGCACAGAAAAACACATTCTTTGATGCATAGGATGAGATGCATAGAAAATCGGGTAAGCTAGATGTTTATGAAGTGCCAACTACTTTTGATTTAACTTTGGAAGTAATACCATTGCGACAGCATGTTACCTTGCAGAACTTATTTGAAAGTTGTTTGTTGCTAGCAAGAGATCCTGATGCTCTTGTCGAGATTTATAATTTGCTACATCGACTGGCTAAGGATCAAAAGGACTCTGACATGAATTATTTTCATAAGAAAAATACGGGGAAAGATATTTACATGAACATTCAGATTGGGGACTATGAGGTAGATTTATTCATTATGGATCTAGGCTCATATGTTAATGGATAAATAGGACAAAGTAATGCTGATAGGGTGAGATCCACTAATTGTTGATGAAGTTGAAGGGATGAATACCTATGCTGATTTTTTATGTTATTGAAGTTATTGATGGAAGAGGCTCCTATCTCACATTGTTGGGGATTGGATGGTAAAATGACAATATGGCAATGATCAATTTTAAGAAGAGCGTAATGACCTTTGAGAATCAAGACATCAAAGTCATCGCTCTGATGGATCCAAATGATGTGAGAAGCTATATTGAGCCAGTAAAGGATGCAGTTGTGAGGGAATGGTATCATACATATAACATTTCATAAGATTACATCCATCCAACTATCGATGGGGAACTTGGTTGGTGCAACACTAGCTCTACGTTTTTTTATTCTGATGATGCTTTAGAGGATTGGTAGAATTGTTTGCATGAGGTGTCGCTAAGAAAGTGTGTCTTAATTATGAAGTCACTGTATCACATCACAAATGAAACTATTGAGTTACTAATATATGAATTACTGCCTCAAATTTTTGATTTTCTATTGGAATTATAAGATAAGATGTCAGAACCATAGTGGTTGTTGGTGTTAGAGGAAGAATTGAAAGTGAATCCAACACATTGGTGGGAAACCCATAAGAAGTCTATCATCGGATGGTCGTAGTGTCGAATATTGATGATATTTTTCTTTGGATATTCATAAGTGTACCACACTGGAAGGTACGATGGGAAAAATAGCCTTGGTGATCATCTGATTGAGTGTCAGACTTTGTGGGCGTCGCAAGCAAAGGATAAGTTGGTCGATTCCTTTGTCCACACGTTGGATGAAATGTCGTGATCTTGGTATGTATCAGTTGATTTACGTGGAGAGATCACTACCTGGGAGAAATTGGTAGTTTGATTTACTCACTTTTAGTTTCATATGCCAATACAGATGTTTAGAATGCATTGTAGCTCATCCACGATGTTTTTCTGAATGTTGTGTCGGTCGCATATCCTGTGGATCCGCATGCACATTGTCAAATTTGATGATGGAATTTTATAATGTGTCTGGAGGACCAAATGATGATGATGATCTACGAAATATCAATATTCTAGAAACATAATGGATTTATGATGTCACAGAAAATGATATACCGATGGATCCAATGAATCAACCATTAAAGACATGATCGACATATAAAGAACAAACAATTTCAACAAGGAGACTTGGATTTATTTTATGAAAACAAGTTCATGAAGCATCCGGGTAAGTTACATATGTATTGGTTAGGTCCATATCTCATTAATTCCATTACTTCATGAGGATCATTTCAACTGCAGGAGTTAGATGGTGCGATTCTACCAAATCTAGTGAACGGTAGCAGGCTGAAGCCCTATAGAACAGGCAGGGAACTGCACAATACCTGAGGCACTACACAATGGCAAAAAAAAAGGATGACAGATATATAGAAGGATGGCACATCAGGAAGAAATGGATCTGCAAGTAGGGGAGTTAGTAGCGCAGTTAGGATTGATAGGATTGACAGTGGATTCAAGAAGTTAATACATTATTTGGTCATCATGAGGTAATGTAGATCGTGTTTATTTGGTCATGATGGGTATGGGATCGAATTGATGCTATAAGAAGGGGTTGGATGTGGTCGAAAGACACCATTTTGCAAGATGGTGCAGAGTTGTAGAGTTGTAGAGAAGAGTCATAGTGAGTTGAGTGAGTTTCTAAGCGAAGTGAGGTTGAGTGAATGTTGAGCATTGCGGGGCACTAATGCAACATGTAGAGTGAACCAATCACAGTTGATATTTTGAGTGAAAGGGAATCACCAGTCACCCCGGTAACCATCAAGGAATAAGTTACAAGTATGTCGATAGGATCATCGTCGGTGCCAAAGAAGAAGAGGAAAGGATAGAATCCTAGCTCCCTAGCGCCAAAGAAGAGGTACACTAGAATGGCCGCAAGCATAGATGAGGAAGCTATGCAGACAAGTCCATCAAGCTCAGGCATTGTGGAATCAGTAGCTCATGTAGGGGTGTCCACTAAGGATATCCCAGGGTATATACTGTAATGTCGACCCAGTGCGTAGCCCAAGAAGCTCACCAAGAGTTATAAGTACCATGTAAATATTTTGGCGATACCATAGGGGATGGTATGCGCCAGATACATCGTGCCTATGCTTATGCAGATGAAGTATGATGACCATGAATTTCTTGCATTGGAGGATGTTAGGAAGGAACCATATGTGCTAATGGCAGAAGTAGGAGCCAACCCAATAGAACACATTCTACAGGACTAGACATGCGAGCATAATAGAGCGAGATTTTTGGTGTTAATTAACATGTTGCATTTTGGGCAGTTGAATGAGGGAAATGCATGGTTAAAGGATTTGTTTTCATGTTTTCATGGAGGGAAGTTGTGGATGGACACACTAGTCGAAATCATGGTAGAATTGATCTCAGGAATTATAGAGCTTCCGAAAGATGGACTAGACCCCTTGCAGTATTTTAGAGGCAAGGATAATGACAAGAGACTTGTGGAGATGTTGAAGAAGTGCTATGGTTTGTAACATGATGGGAGGGCTTACCGCATCAATGGTATCAATGACCAGGCGATGCATACCAGAGCAAGGATTTTGGCTAGCGAAGCAGTCAGGACGAATATCCCCATCCAATGTAACTCTAGGGTTATTGCAAGCAAAGAGAAATGCGTGGAAGGTGTACAAATCAATTGGTCGCTCTTTCTAATGAACGAGTTAGCTAAGGATGTAGTGGTAGTCCAGACGGGGGAATGGTCATTTACATACAGTTGGTTGTTGATCTTGATGCGCTTGTGGCTTGGATGGAGCCATATGACTATCAAGACATGGAAGTGGAAGCAGTAAAAGTGTGTAAGGGTTCACGTTACCATAATCTCTACTGGGTAAGGCAACCTGAAATATTGAACGATATTTCCATCCAATTTAGGATCTAATGGGTAGTGTTGCAGGTTGTAGTAGTGAAAGTTATGCAGTTATCCAAAGAAGTTGCGACGAAGTATCAAAGGATTTCTCAGTTTGCAATCGTCCCATGTGCCATTCACATGGAAGTGCGATGTGACCCATATAAGCAGTGGCTACCGATGCCATATAAATTGCCTGTTGTGGATTTAGAGGTGACTGTGAATGATTGGTCTATAGCATGGAGAGAACTGGTCAGTTTGGAAGAAGTATCGACAATACCCCCAGCGGATGCACCTGTTGATCCTGTGCATAAGGATGACCAGCAGAGTCACAATGAGTCCCCTGAGGAATCATTAAATACATCTATGAACTCGGAATTTGAGCATGCACTTGAAGAGTTAAGGACAAAGAGGAAACAAGAACAAGGTGCTACCAGTAGCACATCACCAGGGATGGAAGCACAGTTGAAGCTACTCATTAAGGTGATTACATATGTGACACATGTAGTGGTCAAAGACATGAATAAATCCACGCAAGAGGGATTTGCTGAGGTAAGAACACAACTTGATTCTTTATGTGATACATTTTTGAAGAAAGAGCCAGAGGGAGCTACTGTGTAGGAATTTAGCTCAATCCGCACTAGCATGTGGGTTCGGAATGTTCAAATTCCCCTAACCATGATTGAGACTAGCAACAAGGATTTGAATGCCTCCCTGCAACAATTGCAGGACTTGTCTATACACATCAACATGTTGTCCACATACATGTTGATACATATGCAAAGAGTCACCAATCATAAGTTGGAAGATCGAGAACAAAGCATCATCGGTTAGTTTTTGCGATCGTAGGAGAAGGAAGCAGAAGCAAAGATAGAGATTGAAGTATTGAAGAATTCACAGGAGGAGTTGAGGATGAAGAGCTTCACAAATATCACATAATTGAAAAAGGAGAAAGATCGACTAGTAGTCGAGAAGGAACAACTCGGTGATACCGGAGTGCGGTTAGAAGAGGTAGTTTCAGATGTCTATCAACATGTCTATGAAAGCACTGTGGAACTAGATGTAGTAGAGAAATAAAAATGGCTTGGAGTGGTCATCGCATAGTTGCAGTGAGACAATGTAGATTCAACTTCTTTGGTGCATCCAAACATACCACCTGAAAAAATCACAAAGAGGAAGAGCGCCATAGGGGATGTGGCGACATAGCTAGAAGAGATGGAGAAGGTAGAAAAGAAGGTCACTAATGCGACTAGGCAATTTTGGTGCAGCATCATCCAGGTTGATCAATTGGAGAAACTAACCGAGTAGTTGCAGGAGACAGAGGGGACACTAGCGACACTAAAGCCAACACTAAGAACAATGCCACCAGTTTTTTATATTACAAGGTCTGTGGAGTTAAAAGAGTTGAAATAGCGCATGAGGAAAGCAAGGGAAAGACAGTAGAGGCACAATGAGTAGTTAGATGAGTTCCAAGATATTGGAGCACATCTTGCTATTAAGTTGCTGCATTGTGTTAGTTTTTCAACATTAAGCTAGCATTATTAGGATCTTTAATTGAGAGAATAACAAGAACAACAATCAAATACAAGAGACAATGAACATGGTGTTTTTCCTCAGGTAAAACATAAAGGAGAAACACCACAACTTCCTCAGAGATAGAATCAACACTAAAATAGAAAATCCCAAAATGGTAAGTGATATCCCGACAGCAGTAATCTTCTTCTTGTCTAGCCCCGGTGTCTTCTCCTTCCTCAACTATGTGCTACACTTGAGTGTGGATGACTTGTGTGATAAATAGAGACTCTAGTTCTCTATTTATACTAATCTCAACATGACTTAAACCCTACTAGGGTCGACCTCTACTTAGAGGGTATAATAACCCTAGTTCCCTGGAACTGTGGGGAATTTAACACTTAGACAATCGAAGGGTTGCTCACTATGACTTGACATGACTTGTTTACATTATCGATCCTCCTGATCAGAACATCAGGGCATGAAAATATGAATAAATTAC
Source organism: Pseudotsuga menziesii (assembly GCA_001517045.1). Lineage (NCBI taxonomy): Eukaryota > Viridiplantae > Streptophyta > Pinopsida > Pinales > Pinaceae > Pseudotsuga > Pseudotsuga menziesii. The sequence goes on along the minus strand of LPNX010741143.1, from coordinate 323,402 downwards.
ATAATAGATACATCCCGGAATAAACATCGGGTTACAAGACATAAGATACATAGATGAATACATTCCGAAGTTACAAATACATCAACACTCCCTCTTAACTAGAAGGTATTCTTTCGACACAATTTTCAGCACTAGTCTTCTTCTCTACATCAACTGGATCATCTCGTCATCTTCAAGTCTTCTTCAGTCTTCAAGTCGTCTTTGTCTTTGAGTCTTCAAGTCATCTTCTTCTTCAAGTATTCTTTATCTTTGAGTCTTCAAGTCATCTTCTTTCTCTTTATCATGGGATCTGCATCATTATGACTACTGGATCATCACTGCTAGATCATCACTCGATCTGGACCATCATCAAGTCTGGATCATCTTATCTGGATCACTTGATCTGGATCATCGAGTCTGGATCATCATCACAACTGGATCGTCACTTGATCTGGATCATCATCAAGTCTGGATCATCTAATCTGGATCACTTGATTTGGATCATCATCAAGTCTAGATCATCATCTGCTATCCCATAATGGTGCTATCTCAATTCTTCTCATCACAGGAAGTTCTACAGAGTCAATCCTATAGGCCTACCTTTCATGTAGGTCTTCATTAGCGCTTATATCTGACACTTCAGAATGGCCCGCCTAGCTCTTATATATAACCACATCTTGTCAGAAAGGAACGCCTAGCACTCACATCTAACCTCATCTTGTCAGAAAGGCCCAGCACTCACATCTGACTTCATCTTGTCACAAAGGCTCAACACTTATATTCAATCATGTGCAAGCACATCACATCGAAAAGGCTCTGCACTTACATCCAAACTCATATTCTTAGAAAGGAACTGCACTTACATCCAACCCCATCTTGTCGAAAAGGCATAGCACTCACATCTAACCATGTGTAAACACATCGTGCCAGAATGGCTCATCATTTATATCCAACCTCATCTTGTCGGAAAGGCTCTGCACTTACATTTGACCATGTGTAAACACATTGTATCGAAAGTGAGTGCACTCACATCTGATCATGGAGGAACTAATCCTACCATCGCATCATAATGTCCCCCATTCCCAGACTGAGCTACCTGGTAATTGACCAGGTGCCTCCATTCCTAGAATGGCAGTTGCCCTTACATCTGATGTACTCATCAAAATGGCCAACAATCACATCTAACATGGAAGGAACTTAATCCTTTAGCCATGATAGAATGGTTCCTCCCTTACATCTGATCAAGTGAGAACACATCCCTATATCACATCCGAATGGCTTCTCAGTCCTAGACTGAGTTTTCCTGGTAACTGACCAGGTGCCTCCATTCCCAGAATGGCAATTTCCCTTACATTTTTCCTACTCGACAGAATGGCTAGCACTCATATCTGACATGGAAGGAACCAATCCTCTCACCATGATATAATGGGTTAGCCCTTACATCTGACCATGGAAGGAACCAATCCTCTCACCATGTCAGAATGGCTATGGGTGTCATCACTTTCTCTTGGAGGAAACCTTGATCTGGAGAACACCAAGCTTCTCCCTGAAGTACTTGAACTTTAGCATAGCCAATGGCTTCATCAATATATCAGCTATTTGTTCCTCTGTCACAACATACTGGAGCTTCACTGCTCCCCTCTGCACCATATCCCTGATATAGTGATACTTGATCTCAATAGGCTTCGATTTTTCATGGAACACTGGATTCTCTGACAACTTCACGCAACTATGGTTGTCTCGGTGTGTACAAGTAGCATCCAACTGGAGATCAAATATATCAAAGAGTAGCTTCCACAGCCATACTACCTCACAACTAGCTGAACAAGCTGCAACATAGTTTGCTTTAGCTGTACTTAGTGCCACATAGGATTTCTTCCTATTAAACCAAGAGCTCACACTTGATCCCATACTGAAGAAACATCCTAAAGTGCTCTTCCTATCAATGGCACTACCTACCCAATTTGAGTCAACATAACCCTCCAGGTTAATCTTCTGATTCACATCATACTTGATCCCATAATCAACTGTACCCCTCGGGTACCTTAGAATATGCTTTGCAGCAATCAAGTGAACATGTCTTGGATCTGTCAAGAATTGGCTCAAGGTGTTCACAGCAAAGCAAATGTCTAGTCTCGTGTTTGTCAGGTACATCAATGACCCAATCATATGACGATACATCATGGCATCAATCATCTCTGATGAAGCATCACTCAATAGCTTCAGGTTCGGTGCCATAGGTGTGGTCATGGATTTGCAGTCCATCATCCCAGCCCTCTTCAGGATCTCTACTACATACTTCCCCTGTCCAAGGAAGATTCCATTTGAACTCTGCCACACCTCCATCTCTAGAAAGTAATGCATCATACCCAAGTCCTTCATCTCGAACTTGGTAGCAAGCTTTCTCTTCGTATTAGTAATCAACCCATCCATACCTATCATAAATAGATCATCTACATATAGTAGAAGCATCACTGGGTTGCCATCCTCAACCTTGTAGTAAAGGTTGGAATCCGCTTTACTCTTGGTAAAGCCCAAACTAGATAGAAATATGTCAATTCTACTGTACCAGGTCCTGGGTGCCTGTTTCAAACCATACAAGGCTTTCTTCAATCTGCACACCTGAGACTACCTATCATGTGTCTCAAAAACGAGTGGCTGCTCCACATACACTTCATCTTCTACTACACCATTCAAGAAGGTAGTCTTGACATCGATATGGTGTATCTTCCATTTCATCACTGCAGCCAAAGAAAGTACTGATATGATGTAAGTGTATCTGGTTACATCTGCAAAGGTTTCTTCATAATCAATTCCTTCTTTCTGAGAGAAACCCCGAGCCACAAATCTTGCCTTATATTTTTCAATGCTACTGTCTGTAGCATGCTTGATCTTGTAGATCCATTTGGAAGTTACAACTAACTTCTCTTTTGGTCTTGGGACAACATCCCAAACATCATTCTTCATGATCGATTGGTACTCTTCGATCATAGCATCCTTCCATTCCTTTTGTTCGGTCGCTTCTTCATAACTGGAAGGCTCTTTATCAATGAAATCACATAGTAAAGCTACATACCCGGAACATGATCTGGTTCTCTTTCTTTCTCTATGATTTTCTTCTGGAGCCCCATATCTTTCCGCACCTTGGATAAGTTCTTGTACCCAAGCAGGTTTCCTCTTATGAGGATTCTTCTCCAAAGGTGGATCTACAAGTCTTTGTAGTTCTTTGAATTCTCAATCTTCTTCTTGAGTTTCTTCATTCATGGTTGTATCATGAATTCTAGGTGCTTCTGTTTCTTTAGGTTCTTCAATAGGTCTCTTTCTGGATTTGTTGTAAGCTGTGTCTTCATCAAATGTCACATCCCTGCTGATGTCAATCTTCTTGTATCTTGGAAAGTATATCCTATAAGCCTTCAAGATTTCCAAGTATCCCACAAATATGCCCTTCTTTCCTGAAGGATCCAATTTTGTTCTCTTCTCTTTTGGAATGTGTATGTATACAGGACAACCGAATATTCAGAGATGGCTGACTTCTGGTTTCTTGCTAGAGAAGACTTCTTCAGGAGTCTTGTTCTCAATTACTCTATGTGGAGTATGATTATGTACATACACCGTTGTTCTAGCAGCTTCCGCCCAAATATGCATAGGAAGATCTTGATCATGAAGCATTTCTTTAGCAGCTTCCATGATAGTTCTGCTCTTTCGTTCCACAATCTCATTCTATGGATTGTATGGAGTAGACAACTCCCTCTTAAGAGGGAGAATTCACTTCACTTTACATAGCTCTTTGAATTCATTAGAAGTGAATTCTCCACCATTATCTGATCGAAAAGTCTTGATCTTCTTTTCAGTGTGATTTTATATCAAGGCTTTGAATTCCTTGAATTTTTTGAATACTTCGTCTTTATTCTTCATGAATTAGACCCACGTCTTTCTAGAAAAATCATCAATAAAAGAAACATAATATGCATACTCGCTTAGTGAGTTTGATGACATAGGACCGCATACATCGGAGTGGATGATTTCCAAGATTCCTATTGATTTGCTTTCACTACTTGGAAATGTCTTCTTTGTGTTCTTTCCTTTCGCACATCCTTTGCAGACCCCGTCATGTTTTGCTTGCATTTTTGGAAGACCTTCAACAACTTTTCTTGCAAGAGGTAGTGCTCTGTAATGCACATGTGCAAGCCTTCTATTCCAAAGTTCACTTGGCTCTACCGTGTCATGGAACAAAGCTTGTTCTGGATGGCCCTTCAACTTGTACAAACCTCCTTCTTGTTCATGAATCACTACCGCATCATCGATAGTCTTTCCTCTAGGCCACATGATGACTAGACCATCTATGAATGCAAATCTCATTCATTTTGCATCCAATGTTGATATGGAGAGAAGGTTCTTCTTGAGTCCTGGCACAAACAATACTTCCTTCATTGTTAGAGACTTACCAGAGTCTAGTTTATAGGAAGATTCCCCACTACCTTTTATTGGATATTGGTAGTCATATCCTAGCTTCACCTTGTGAGGTGATTCATTTTCTAAGAGTCTCACAAAGGATTCCTTAAATCCAGTCATATGTTTGGAGGCCCCATTATCAATAATCCAATCATCACTTCCATGAGTAATGTTCCCTATGAGAGTAGAGATCAAAACATATTCATCCTTGCTTGAAGAATCCGCACTTTCATATCTAGATCTCTTCTTGGATGGTTCATCATCCTCTGTAGCATGAGCATGATGTCTTGTCTTGCTTCCCTTATTTTTGTGAGAGCTACTTTTGTTCTTAGGACAATCTCTAGCAAAGTGTCATTTTTCATCACATGTATAGCAAATGAACTTAGACCTATCTTTAGGCTTTCTATATTTATTCCTATGATGAGAGTACTTACTTCTGTGATGGCTGGATATGGATTTCTTGGATTGTACTATGAGAGCTTGATCTTCACTTCCCATCTTCTCTTCTTGAGCTGCGATCCTAGATTCTTCTTGAGAACATTCTTCCCACATTCTGATGAACTTGACTAACTTCTTTCTAGCACAAATCCCTTGAATGAAAGAGTCCCATGTCCTAGGGAGACCATTCAAGGTGGTCATCACAATTTTTGCATTCTCCACTTCTTCATCTACTGCTTCCAATTGTTCCTTGATTTGAGAAACCCTTGTGAAGTAATACTGGATGGTCTTTGCATTCTGGGTCTTCACATTCTTCAGTTGATTTCTCAGAGTCATCTTTCGGTTTATATTCTTCGCTTCAAACAATTTGGTTAGGGCATCAAACATAGCATTAGGTGTCTTAAGAGAGGACACCTATGGGATAAGGTGATCCTTGATGGAATTAGCAATGATCCTCTTTGCCATAACCATCTTCTTCTTATGTAAGGATTTGGCCTCATCTCCCTCTGGAACTGGAACCTCCTCATGGATGGAGGAGTCTAACTCATTTTCTTCCAGGACCAGGGAGATCCTATACTTCCAGGCTCGAAAGTTATCATCTCCCTCAATATTTTCATCAAGATTTCTATGATGAGACATCTTAACAGAGAATCTCAAATGGAAATACAAAAGATTTTAGATCTTACCAAGTTCAAGATGTCGGATCCGAAACTTGAGCTTAATTCCTGCACTACTCAATTAGGAGCAAATTAGGGTTTTGCTTTTCCGAAGTTTTGTCTACCCAAATGCCTTGAAATTTGTCCCTAACTTTGCTTTTGGGGAGGAGATCGATCCAGGCCTGGGCTCGTTGAAAAATTCCTCTTCTGTGAAAAGCCCTAATTTCTGGCAGCAGTGACAGGTCCAAAACTGAAAAACCTCAGAATTGGATTTCGCTTCGACAGAAAGATGTGCCCTAGGGAGAAGATTTATTCCACCTTACTTTTTCTGAAAATATGTGGAGGAAGATCGACAAACTAGGAAACCCTAGTTCCCGCAGTTGCACAGTGTCTTTTTCTCAGGTTAGCTCTGATACCATGTTAGTTTTTCAACATTAAGCTAGCATTATTAGGATCTTTAACTGAGAGAATAACAAGCACAAAAATCAAACACAAGAGACAATGAACACAGTGTTTTTCCTCGGGGAAACCATAAAGGAGAAAACCCCGTAACTTCCTCAAACATAGAATCATCACTAAAATAAAAAAGCCCAAAACAGTAAGTGATATCCCAATAGCAGTAATATTCTTCTTGTCTAGACCCAGTGTCTTCTCCTTCCTCAACTATGTGCTACACTTGAGTGTGGATGAGTTGTGTGATAAATAGAGACTTCAGTTCTCTATTTATACTAATCCCGACATGACTAAAACTCTACTGGGGCCAACCTCTACTTGGAGTGTCTAATAACCCTAGTTCCCCGGAACTGTGAGGACTTTAACACTTAGACAATCGAAGGGTTACTCACTATGACTTGACATGACTTGTTTACATTATTGATCCTCCCAATAGGAACATCGGGGCATGACAATATGACTCAATTACATAATAGATACATCTCGGAATAAACATTGGGTTACAAGACATAAGATACATAGATGAATACATTCCGAAGTTACAAATACATCAACACACTGTAGGCCGTGCAGGAGGGAAAAAAGGAGGTTGCGAAGAAGATGAGTGGAGAAACCATTGGCACACGACTTGACAAGAAGTCAAGAGATTGCTAAGAAGGTTAAAGCACATGTAAAGGAGATTACTCAGTAGTACAAAGAATTCAAGAAAAATATCAATGAGTACTCCATGTCCAGTTGACGTGGCTTGAGGGAGAGCTACAAGATTGTGTTGGGAGGTTGTTGTCAAGGGTCTTAGGATAAGTTAGTTGTGCATCATTGTGGATGTTGTGCAAGCTTAAATATACTACGCAAGTCGAAGTTGCACTATTTTATGTATTTTGGTCATTTTGGACAACATTATGCGGATTGTGGTCATATTTTGTAGAATCTGTTAGGAGTTAGTTATAAAGTTAGTTAAGTGGACCTTTATTGTAAAGGCATAATCCTATAGGTAGATGTAGAGTTGCAAGTGTCAATCATCTGAAGATCATCTTATCTTTGGATCACTCTTGGCATATTGAGCTTCAGTCTGTCTGAGTTTTTGGTTGTTGAGATCTGCACATAATTTGAGATATGTGAATTGTTTTGGAGAATATGTGGTTTTGTGCGAATGTTAATATGACATGACGCAAGTTGAGCATAATCATTCTGTTCTTTTCTATTATCTTGTTTTACTGTGTTCTGATGCTCAATTATTAATGCAATGTGTATCTACAACATGGATCTGTAAATGATGTGAGGTTTCCCTACTTTAAATGATTTTATTCCATTGGATGTGTTTGCACATCAATGTCGTATTGCATTTCTGGTATCATTAGAGGAAATTTGAATTTAAAATGGGCCTTCCAAAAATAATACAAATTCCATGTCATCATGTATTAGCCAATCAAAATGCTTTAAAATTAAAAAAGGGAGCACCTCATAAACAATTTTTTAATATAAATTTGGGGATAGGTATC
>LPNX010741143.1:173452-315633 GCA_001517045.1 Pseudotsuga menziesii | reverse complement strand
ATAAAAAAGACTACTTTTTTGTTCGTATTTTCGACATATCCCCCTATTTTTTTACTCAAATTTCGATCAAGAGAGCTCATTGAATGCGAAATTAAATTCCACANATAAAAAAGACTACTTTTTTGTTCGTATTTTCGACATATCCCCCTATTTTTTTACTCAAATTTCGATCAAGAGAGCTCATTGAATGCGAAATTAAATTCCACATCCAACGAGTACCCACTCGACATACTTTTGATGGGCCCCTCTACCCAAAAAACAAGAAAAACCTGAAAAAATGTGATGATCATGTCATCATGACATTTTCAGGTATTTCTTGTTTTTGGGGTAGAGGGGCCCGTCAAAAGTATGCCAAGTGGGTACTCGTTGGATGCGGAATTAAATGTTGCATCCAACGAGCTCTCCCAATCGACATTTGAGTAAAAACACAAGGAGTTATGTCGAAAATACGAACAAAAAAGTAGTTTTTTCTTTTCTTCCTCAAAAATTAATAAATATTATTTTATTAATTTTCCTTAGGAGGTCCATTTTGAGTTGAAATTTCCTCTAGTGGATAGTACGTTCTGTTGAATGATAATGATGTTTTGTTAATTCTTGAGTTGAATGATTAGATTCCTTGAATGATGCTACGTTAAGTTGATAAGTAGATGCACTTTGTCCTCCTTCGTTCGACGAAAACTTGGTTCTGTTAGCTCTGCCTCGAATATCTCAGGTGAGACTTCATCCGCTCTGTGGGTGTTTCCAGACGGGGTAAAACATGTATGGGCCGATGCTCAGGGAGATCGTGGTGGTTTGGGTGTCAACAGAGTGGGAACCCTTGTCAACTAGTTTTCTTGACTGAGTTTGTGCCAACATTCCATGAACCTTAAAACCCCTACCTCTTGCAACCTATCTCATATCTGATTGTTGGCTCCATTACCCAATGGTATGCTCCATGATTTTCCTGCCAAGCCTTTTTTAAAAACAAATTGTTTCTATTTGTCCCATCAGAAGCCTGACCTTCTGAGTGTTTGATTGAATATCTTGAGTAAGAAATATTTGTAAATAGTGATAGATTCCTCTCATATTGTATTCGATAAGAAATAAAGTCTAAATTGGTTCCGTTGTTACCCCGACATCTACCTTCCACAACCTAGATAAATTATGAGTAATAACAAATCGAGGCTGTTTCCGGGGAACAAAGGTTCAAATATTCCCTGGGTATGAACAGAAAGCTTGCATATTTCATTGTTGATTGAGAACAACAGTCAAGCATCAAGAAGGTTGCGTATCTTTCACCTTCTGAATCCAGTTTTCAGAATTTCCTATGGTGACTCCACTGTCAAATGGTTGAAAATTTTGAAGAGATGATTTAGTTTCTTCACTATTCAAGATGAGTTCTTTATACAAAAGGTATGATCCTATGAATCATGCTCACATTCCTGGTTTTCCAAATCGAATACCTAATGTAGATTGGCAAACATGTCTTCTAAAATTAAAAAATCAAAAGAGTGATGATGCTTCCCTTCATTTGGTTAGATTTTATATGCATATACATAAGTTGGCAGTTAAATTGCATGAGGACTCTTTAATGAAAATTTTTATGGTCAGTTAGAAGGAGATGCAAGGTCATGGTATGAGGGATTACCATTAGAAAGTTTATCTTCCCTTTCCAATTTTCATACATCATTTCGTGAAAATTTTAAAAATCAATACCCTTCCTTTTTGTTAGTTCAAGATTTTTGCAGGCATGTTAAAGGTTTCATTGATGATTTGCAAAACATGTATGGTGATTATGAGTTTATGGATGAAGAGCTGTTATAAATTTTACATGAGAAGCCATTTCAGAAATGGAAAATACAAATTATCCTCCTTGACATTCAAGATAATTCTAATAAGTCGATAATTTATTCCTTGACTGAAAGAGACACGAGCCAAAACTCTGATTCAACTAGCTACATTTCCTTTGCTAAGAGTGATGATAATTTGCAGCAATCTTGTGAATCTTTGTGTGACCAAGAAGGAATTTGGGACAGTCGATCGAAATTTTCCTCATATCATTCAACTTCCGAAATTTTGACACAAGAAGAGGCTTCCCATTCCCAATCAGAAAATTCTTTTTTTCAACAATAGTCTCTCCAAAGTTACAATACTTCTGTGTTTGATTAAATAGAGAATGCTAATTCTAGAAAATATTTGTCTTCTGGTCCTTACACATGTTTATTTTCTGAAATTCCAAGTAAAGAGGAATCAGACCTTAAATTAATGGTTGAAGGACCTTTATTTGTTTTTCAAACTCAAGTTTCACCTGAAGATTTACATGAACATATAAAACCCCATTTGCTTGTGGAAGATGATAATGATGAACAATTGTGCAATCAATCCCATCCTATAGAAAAACCAGTTGTCTACAATGAAGAGTTGAATCACAAAGAAGAAGATGAGGGTTCTAAAATGGATTTTTATTTTTGTTTTTAAAATTCAGAAATTTCATGTCAAAAAGAAGGATTTTGTTTGCTTGATTCTATTGGAGATTGGATGTATCGTTTGGAAATTGTCATGAGTTTTTTGCATGGTTATTTTCAAGATCAGTTTAATAGTATGCAAGAGGAGTTACATTTTGAGTAGCCTTCTTATGGTAAGCAAATGGTAGAACCTTTTGAAGGATGTCATGTTTTTTATGACCTAGTAGTTGTATACATGGAGAAATTTTTCAGTTGGAGTGGTTGGTTGTGTTTTTTCCAAGAAGATCAAATTCAGTACCATTGCATTTTTCCATCATACTTTTATCTTCACATTTCCCTGAAGCATGATGATAAAGTTTATCTATTGAATTAGCTACTTGATTGGCTTCATTGGAAGTCAGATTTTACTTGACTGGGTTATTGTGCTTGGATACGTAGGCTAGGTAGGTGTGAATAAGCTCAACATGGCGAACATTTCTTTCAACAGTTTTCACTTTGATTCTAGATTGAGTTTCAGTTTCAGTTTCAAAGTTCATATTTGTAGTTACAGCTGGTTTAGTCTCCAGAGTATATATGGGTGATAAGTTACAAGTTGACATGGATTTGTTTGCAGAATGGTTTCCATGATGGTTACATGTCAGAATAGGTTGCAGGTTTTAGGAAAATTTTTGGGAGAATCCCAATGGATTTGGTAGTTGGTCTACAGGGTTATTTTTTACCTCGCAGGGAAGATAGCATCCCTAGTGGAGACAGCTATTAGCGCTAATTATTTTTGCATGAGATAGTGCCATTGCATTATGAATTTTAGAAAAAAAAAGTTGGTGGTTGGATAACTTTGAGGCTTGAGTTTTTAATAAATCTTTGAGAAAGTTTCATGGTTTTCAATAAGAAATAATATTTTAATAGTTATTTAAGCAAAAACCATTTAAAAGCCTCTTAATTCAAAGATGAAATTATTTGATTATTTTGGCTTAATAATGGTTTATTTATCAAGTTTATGGACAAAGGTTTTTAAAAGAGGAATGACCACAGTGTTTTTTGAAAAAAGAGAACTATGCACAATCCTAAGTTAAACACCAAGCCATCAAATGTGGGCCACACACCAACCAAATTCAAAAATCAGACTAATTTCAAGTGCTAATCTCTCAAGTACATTACATATTATCATTCCTTCATAGATATTAAGGCCGGACGACATTATAAACGACAAAAATCAGAAACGTCTGTTGCATGTGGGATGATGTTTTTTGTTAAAAAACAATGAAAAACAAGAAAAAAATGAAATGCATCCATGGAGCAAACCGCATGGCAGAAGTTAATGAAATGTGGCACCTCAAAGAAAAGGAGTTGGAACTTGAGAAACCTATGCATAGTCGTATATTTGAATATCATGAAAGATGCAAATCTGAAAGATCAAGGAATAACCCTGAAGATGGGCATAATTCAAAACATATAGAGTATGCAAGTTTCAAGGAGGTTGATGGCAACGAAAATGATTTCAGTGCCTCAGAAAATGCCAATTGCACCCAAAATGTCAGGGTTCTCTGAGAAAAATTGACACAATTCAGCCAAGAGAAAGAAACTACACTAAGCAGATGTAAACCTTCCAGTTGTTGATGGCCTTGACTCTGGATTCATTAGAATAAGGAAAAAGAAAAAGAGAATTCCAAAAACGAGCAAGGCTTCCAAGAAATGCGAGGGGATTTTAAAGACTTGATTTCAAATACCTCCCAATGAGATGCCAAGGTTTGCCAGCTGGGAGTTGATAAACTTTCCCTTCCTTGTATAGCCTGGATGTTGTAATATATTTGTTGCCTAATTCTCTCTCGGAAATTCTATTCTTGTTTCCTATGCTGAGGCATTATATCGCAAACTCAAAGTGGTGCATTTTTGCGGATGAGTATTGGCAATTATGCATGGCATGAGTTTTTCCCACAAGCAAGCAGAAATATTGGAGTGGTGATTTCTATATGGGCTCCAATAACTTTTGTCTATTTCATGGACACACAAATTTTGTATGCGATATTCTCAACCATATTTGGAGGTATCCATGGTGCCTTTTGTCATTTTGGTGAGATATGAACATTGGGGATGCCAAGGTCTCATTTCCAAGAGCTTTTAATGCACACCTTGTGCGACCATTGGACAAATTTTTTTAGAGAAAGAGCTGAAAAAATATGTTTGTATAGAGATTTGAGTGGTTCTCGTGAGGGAGAAGGGAATATGTAGCAAACTATTCCTAGCTATGGAATCAAGTTATCTCTAGTTTTGGTGAATAAGATTTGATAAACAATCAGAAGATGGATCTTTTCCTTGTACCCTATTCTTCATATCCTAGTTTGAAAATTGTTCAATGGCCACCATTTTTGTTTGCTAGAAAGATTCCTATAGCATTGGACATGGCCAAGGAATTTAGAGGAAAGGAGGTAGATGTACTAAAAATAATCAGGGTTGATGAATACATGTGATGTGTTGTGGAAGAATTCTATGATTCATTCAAATGTGTACTTGAAAGGATTATCGTTAGAAAAAACGAGATAAATGTCATTAAGGGTAAATTGATAATGTTTATATGAATATTTCGGATGGTACACTGCGGGATAATTTCAAGATGGGTGAGCTCCATTTGTTGTACAAAACGTTGGTGGAGCTTGTATAATGAATTTCGCATTGTAAAGATGCACGAGGGGATTTGATTTGATGCATTGCAAAATGACATTAAATAGTAAAAGAAATGAACCGTCAGAATTGAAAGTGGAAGAGATGGACGACGATGGTAGATTTCACACCAACAACTAGGGGACAAGTTAATGTTTTCAATACATGTGAAATGGCGTTAAACAATAGATAGAATGAACGGTTCCTATCAGTACCAAAATAATCCAATGGATCAGGTAGATTCTTCTAATACAACAAGCACATGCAATTGAAATCTTAAAATCAACGAAATTTTTAAAATGGCATGTGAATCTTGACACGTGTTGAATTGGAAAATTAGATTGACTGTAGGGAAATATTCTGCTTGGTGAAAGTTCTCTTTGTTTAACAATCAGTAGAATCAGTTAAATTCCTATATCTTCGTTTAGATATAGAAATGTGTAGTGTTGGATTTATTCCAACAGTTAAAGTAAAAAATTTCATATGCAAGGATAGTAGGTCGAATTTCCATTTGCATGGAATGGTAAAAGTGGAATCGAGCAAATTGGAAATATTTTCCTTATGGGGATATTGGAAGAATTTTAATCTTGTTGAAGTTGGTCCCAATCCTTTAAAGAAAAAAGTAGTCAACACTGTTAAAAGGAACTTCATTTCACAGATTGGATAAGTTGTAGGTGATAATTGTATTTGTGCAAGCTCCAAAGAAACTGAAGATAGTTTTTAGTTTAATTTATGCCTTAGCGAAGTGGATTCTTAGCATGTTTCTTGAATGGAAATTAAATAAAAGCACTCATACCCAAAAATGGATAAATGGTGGATATGTATGCAGGTAAAACGAAAATGTTCACAAGAATTGTGCTAATTTTGAACCTTCAGATAAAGATATCAATGAAATTAAACAACAAACAGATTATCAAACATCAATTGAAACAAATAAAGAAGTTTAGGTAAAACAAAAATGTTCACAAGAATTGTGCTAGTTTTGAACCTTCAGATGAAGATATCAATGAAATTAAACAACAAACAGATTATCAAACATCAATGGAAACAGGTAAAGAAGTTTAGTTTTTCATCGGAATGATTGTTTTAGTCATTAACTTCTAAGACCCTTTTCAACTAAAACAAGGTGAAATATGAAAAGTCGAGAGAGGCTTTTCCTCATAATACTCCTATTTACAATAAAAATATCTCTGTTTTAACATAGTTATTATGGTTTAAGATAAATTAAGTCATCTTCAAAGGGAAATTTTCCAGATTTCTAAATGATTGTTTTAGTCATCAAATTCAAAGAGTTGTTTCTGCCAAACAGGAGTGAATTGTAAGAAAATGAGATCTTTTATATTTAGAATAGGCCAATATTAAAAAAAATGCTTCAATTTTTTCATAGCTACAGGTTGGGAGAATTTAAACCATCTCCACAGGGTATTTTTCCAGAAAATTGAAATTATTATTTGAGTCATCAATTTGAAAATCATATTACGAGGATACAAAGGTGAATATGAGAAAATGAAGACATGGGTTTTGTTGGGAACATGTGAAATATCAAAAACCTATTTCATATTTCATACAAATTGAACCAGTTGGGACATTCAAGTGGAGATTTAAACCCTATTTTTCAGCAGTCTGCTTCTTGAAATGAAGCAAATCGGTTGTAACTGTTTCTATTTTTAGAGTTAGGTTAAATTTCGAATTCAATACTAGGTAGAGGTTGTTTTAATATAAATTCACATTTATTTGATAGATATGGGGTTGTTTTTCAAGAGAAGAGAGGCTCTTTGTTTTTAATGGCTTCAATTTTATGAAGATGAGTAAATTGCAGAGATGGAATGTTGAAGGTTTTCTATGGAAAAGATTCTTGTGTCATATTTCCTTCAGCAAGTGATCTTCTTATGTAATTGTTTATCCTATTTTTACCACTCTATTTTGTCTTTCTTTCATGTGTGACTGGAGTTTTTATGGGATAGAATTCATCTTGAATGCTCTAGGTCTATTGTTTCAAACATTTTCAAAACATTTTGTTCTAAAGTCTTACATAACTCACCCAAGCTAGGTACTCTGTTTGATGGGTTGTCTTCCTTTGTCTTCTAATTGACCTGAAAAGTCCTCAAGAATGAGAAAATGGTGTCTACCTTTCCTCTGTCCATGAACCTTCAAATCCCTACCTCTTGCAACCTATATCGAATCTGATTGTTGACTCTATTTCCTAATGGTCTCCTCCATGATTGTCATGCCAAACCTTTAAAAAAAAATTGTTTCTATTTGTCCCATCAGAAATCTAACCTTTTGAGTGTTTGATTGAATATCTTGAGTAAGAAACCTTTTTAAATAGTGAGATATCCCTCTGAGATTGTATTAGGTCGAAAATACAATCTAAAGTAGTTTTGTTGTTACCTTGGGTTCTACCTTCCACGACCTAGTTAAATTCTGAGTGATAGCATCACCCCTAAAAAGACAAACATTTGGTGTTGGTGCTATTAGGGAATGTTTTGTAAAGACCACCTCCAAATCCAAAAATTGCCCCAAAAGAGAATTTTGGAGGCAGAAGACAATCCCCCCTAAAAGTCAAATTTATTGTAGTAAGGGTTAGGGAGAGGATGGGAGAGAGAGAGAGAGAGGTGGGGGGTCAAGGTTAGGTTTGAGATAAGGAGTAAGGGAGTGAGAGAGCGTGGGAGATGCAGTTAGTATGAGTAATGGGGAATATAAAGGAGGGTGGAGAGAGAGAAATGAGAGGGGGTGTTAGTGGTAGGGGGAGACATAGGGATGTGTATGTGTGTGTGTGTGTGTGAGAGAGAGAGAACCAATTGGAAATCGTGTGTTAGATGGTTAGGGAAGAGATAGGGGGTGGGAATTTGGTGTAGGTGGATGATTTGGGGAGTGGGATATTGTTAGAGAGGGGATTATTAAGTTTTAGCTGGAAGTGGGGTGGAAGAGAGAGAGAGAGAGAGAGAGAGAGAGAGAGAGAGAGATTGGGGGATGGTAAGCAATTAGAGGTATATATAGAGGGTCAGTGTTAAGGAGTTATGGGTACTAGAGATAGAGATCTAGGTGTTATGATATTTAGGGTAACTGTATCAGAGGATAAAGAGAGTGAGAGAAGTAATTAGTAAGGATTATGGGGAGGAGGCAAGAATGAGAGAGGGGAGGGTTGGGTTTAGTTGTAGGTGTAGGAGTAAGGGAGTGAGAGAGAGTGAGAAATGGGTTACTATGTGTTAGTGGGAAGAGGGAGTGGGATTTGGGGTTTGGATAGAAACTTACGGTGATTAGAGATAAGGGGGGTATAGGTGAATAGAGAGAATTTTTGGGTTAGAGGGAGAGAGAGAGAGAGGTAATATTAGAGACATTGGGTGGTAGTAAGGGGTTAAAGGTAGAGAGAGTATGGGAGTGTTAATCAGTTAGAGGTATATCCATATTGGGGTATTATGAGATTCGATGTAAGTGGAGTAGAGAGAACGTAGAGTGAGAGAATGGGTTAGTAAGGATTTGGGAGAGGAGGGGGGGGGAGGAGAGAGAGAGAGAGAGAGACAGGAGGGGGTTAGTTGTAGGGGGATGCATACAGATGTGTGTGTGTGAGAGAGAAGGAGGTGTTAGTGGGTTGGGAGTGTTAGATTAATATGGAGGTATTTGGGAATTGTAGAGGGGGTGTGTTAGGTAGTTTTTAGGGTTAGGAGCATAAGTAAACATAACACATATGCATGTTTTATCACTAAAATGTGTACGCGATATTTAACATTACAACTATATTGTTTGGTTTGGTGAGAAACACAATAAAAGGAATTGGGGGATGGTAAGGTATTAGAGGTAGAACAAGAGGAGGAGTGTTTAAGGGTTGGAGGTAGAGACATTGGGGGGTTATCAATATTTAGAGAGAGGGGTTAGAGGTTCTGGGTTAGTAGGAGAGAGAGGGGGGGGGAGTTTTAAGGGGTTATTAAGGGTTAGGGAGAGGAGGGATAGAAAGATAGAGGGATGGGGTTTAGGTTGTATTTTAAAACTTAAATCTATTAATGATAATATCACACATATTGTTTTGTTTGTATTTTAAAAATTGTTTCTCACCATTATCCTATTTCATGGATTTGTGTCAACGAGATTGTTTGGAGGGACTTATCCATCCCTTTCGGTGATAGCTTCTATAATAATTTTTTGTTGGATTGTTTGTGTCAAATTAGAAAAATTATAGACTTTATTTCTTGATTGGATCCATTATATAAAAAGAAATGAACTCTCCTTTGTCAAAGCATGGAAAAAAAAGAAGGTTTGTGTTCGAAGGAAATAGCTCTAGAATATCTACTACATCAAGGTGTCTTGGAAAGAATAAAATAAAATCATTAAATGAATGCATCAAATGACATGCATAAGGTTCTAATGTAATTTAATCTTCATAAATGGTTGAAAATACCATAGTAGTCCATAGATTCCTTTCCATTAACTTGTCCAGATTACTTGTGGATGGAGGTAGGATAAACTTTAGAGATCCTTGTTCCTTGATTATATTCCCACATTTAGCTACAAGGGGGTTATTCGCTCAAAGGTTGGAAAGTTGTCTAGGAAAAATTTAGCTAATTATAGAGGAATAGTGAAAAAAATGTGCGGTGTTTGAGGGGAAGGCAGGGGAGTGCCGCTCCTTCCTTAGCAGCACCAAAAAATTTACACACAGCTCAAAAAAACACTTAAGAAATGTACAACTTTTCTGTTACAACCTTTCAGCTATGCACAGATTCACTGACAGAGCTCAAAAAATCAACCCAGCACCTATAGGATTGTTGCAACTCAGTTGCTACTGCTACTGGCACTTCCAAGATTGTGTTGCAGCTAGCTGTTATAGCCACCAAAAATTTATATGCTTGTTTCAGCTAGTTGTGAGTGCTGATGTCACCTACATCACGCGTACAAATCACACACAACTTTGTTGTAGCTGACTTTTAAAAAAGTTTCAGATGATCCCTGCATCCATAAACTCAACCTAAATATTCTATTGAATTAATAATCAACATTAACAACAAATAAACTCTATTTCGTTCATCTTCTACTGCAGACCAACATCAAAAATAAAAACTGAGTTATCTAACTCAAAAAACAAAGTAAACACAAAAATGACATAGTAAAGTTCAAAGTTTCAACTCTATTTCTATTACTCTCTACTATTGTTATAGCTCAAAATGACACATCTCTACCTGTGACCACTTTCCCATGATTTCGTCCCATGTCGACACTTCCATGACAACACTTCATGAAAGTCACTAAAAAAAACACCTAACTTAGAGGACCCATATCTTGAGTTATGTCACTCTGTTTGACCTCATCACTACACCATTGAAAGGATATTTCAGTTAGCGAAAACTTTCAAGAATACACCAAAGTCTAAAAATGCTCAAAAATGCCTTGAAAATGAGTTTTTTTGAAGTATGCGAGTTTCCTTAAGGAAACCCGTGTACGTACGCGACTTGCTCTATATAATACCCACATATGTACGCGAGTTGCTATATATAATAGTCATGTATTCCTTATATACGTGAATTTCCACATTGCAACCCACATATACCTTCTCATGTACGTGACTGTTGTCTCTGCAACCCGCGTAGGCCTCCTGAAAATGTCAAAAAATACATATTTTGAATTTCGGGTAGTTTGGGTAGTTATGCAACTGACTGCTTTAGTTGTAACTACTTTGTCTTCGACCCTAACTCTTCATTAGGCATATAAATAGAGGTAGGGAGGTCCATGAGAGGAGACTTGAACTTTTTCATCGTTATGCTGGAGGATTTGGAGCTCTCTTTGCTCACATCTTTACCCTGGCGATCATCTCCTTGTGTTGCAAAGCTTGGAGGATGATTTCCTTGGAGAAGAGAAGCAACATAGCCAAATCAAGGTTTTGTGAGGTGCCTAGCTTGAAGAGAATGTATACTTGTACTTGTTTTCAAGATTAATAAAGATATGATGTTCTTCTTCTTCCCAAATCATTGTTCAATGTGTGATTGAATATTTGTTTATGATAATATGCTTATGTTAATCAGAATAGTTTATTTTATTGTTTTGATTATCATTACCTTATATGTGGTCATATTGGTTTGAGGAAGGTATAATTCATTTTGCAGGTCTCTTGAAGAAAGAGGAGCAAGAGGAGCAAGAAGAGGATTGAAGGGCTTCTTGGATCAACCTTTGTTTGTTAAGGTATGAACCATTCTAATCTTTGAAACTTGCTTATATATACTTGTAGAACCATTTGCATCCACCTTTCAACCCCAGTACATTGATGGCCTCTTAAACCCTAGCCATAAGAAACTTTCCTTTACAACAGAATTGGCGACTCCGCTAGGGAGAGCCTTGTCTGTTTGGGGTTTCTTTGTCTTTCTTTCAGCCTTTTGTAAAGTTTCAGGTCCTTCTTACAAGTTGGGAACACCTTTTGAGTTTATTAGAACACATTTCCTGCCTTCCTAGGTCTGTTTTTTATCCTCTTTGTGCCTTTTGTTATCCATACGTGACTTTCAGTCTAAACAGTCACATGCCTGTGTTGTATACACGACTTCCACTACCTACAACCTCCATGTCATACGCGACCTGCCTTAAGGCAACCTATGAATGCACCTAAATTTATGTTCTTTCATCATTTTTTAGGGTTTTTGGGTGATTTGAGGGTTGTTTGTAGGGTCTTAAAGGGTCCTCTGCATGTGCATGACTCCTGAGAGGTTGTTTTAGCTTTGTTAGGTGCTCTTTGCCTATCTTGTAAGTCAAACTTGTTTTTACTGCTTTCCTCCCCACCTCCTTCTTTGGCTTGACCTTGTTGGACAAGGTACTGAGCAACCTCTATTTGTAGGTTTAGATTGATACTTGGGACTTGTTGACCTTTTTTTATGTCAATCTTATTGCTCATTCTCTTCATTCCAAAGTTGTTGGCTTGTTTAGCTTTGTGAGCCTTCCTTTCAAGAGACGTTGATATCCAACTTTAGGGAAAACTAGGGTTTGTTTGTGGGGTGTAGAGTAGTCGTCTATTTGCTTTGCTTAGAGTACTTGCTTGCATTAGTTGATAGGATTTTTTTTCTTTCTCATTTATAAAAGAAAAATAAAAAACACATGTTTGCTTTATATGCATGTAGATTAGGTTTTTAGTCTAGATTGCATGGCATATCATTGTTTTTGAAAAAATAAAAAGAGTTTGTTCTTTTGTGGCTTTCAAGTTTCTATTTGAAAAGAAAGATAATATTTTTTGCTTTTTGCATTTCATTTCTCTTTGCTTAGTCATTTTGTTTCAAATTTGAGTCAAAACACCACATAAGTTTCATGCGATTTACCCCCTGACTAAAAACAACCCTTAAAATAAACGATATAATTTAAAAATTATTAGTAAGTTTAATTTTATAGGGTCATACACCAACTAGCTTAGGATAGACTTGTGGATTAGGGATTTTTAACTCTCCACAAGTATTAAATTTTAGACGTAGTTGGCGAATCACTAGGTAAATCCTTTTCTACATTAATTGTATCTAGGAAGCTCCTCTGAAACGGGAGTTAAGCACGAGGGTGCGTGGAGAGTTGGGATGAGAAGATAACCCTCTAATTCCTTGTCAAAGCGTAGACCAAGGTTTTTGCGCATCTGTAGATTCTGTCTTAGATAAGGTTTCGGACTTTCCCACCCTTCCCATGTGTACAAACCAGGCTTGCGACTATCCGCCCAGATTGTCAATATAGTTAAGGTAGCCTTTAGTCTCTTTGACACTCAGGGTTCATACACAGGTACACGAGAAGGCTATTTTTGGTTTACCTCAGACGGGATTGGAAGGTAACCCCAGTAGAAGTTGTGGGAGGGCGATGGGTGATTCCTCCACTTGTGCCTAAGAACATCTACAGGGACGCCAAGTAACTATCTATCAACTTTCTTTTGGAAAGCGTATCTTATACTTGTTTGTCTATATGGCTTTAGGAATTTTTTAGTGAGTCCTGTGTGGTTTGTCTATACTTAGTCTACCTTCAAGTGTGTGCTTGGTACTTTTAGTTTCCTATTGACCTTAGACTTTGCCTCCTAGTTTGAAACTATGGCTAGCACCCCTTTGAACACCAACCAAGAGATCCCCATGCTAGGAACTCCTTGTACTATTCCTCTCACGAGGAATGTTGGTGTTCCCTTGATGGCCACCCTGAATCTACCTGGATTCACCTTGGGGCTACCGATGTGGTTGTTTTCCACTCCAACTGTCTTGAATGCTCTCGATGCTTCTCAAGTAAGCTCCTTATATTAAAGGAATCAAAACACTGCTTCCCCTTCACCTGTAGTTGATTCTCCTCCTCCTTCTACCTCATGCGGTGAAAGTATTGATACTAGTAACCGACAGTCTAAAAGGAGTAAAAGAAGAAGGAATAGGAAGAAGGCACATAAGAAAGGGGCACCCATTCAACCTCTGCAGGTCAAGTTGAACCTCACCACTTTGCCTCTACAATTCATGCTGGGGGTACCTATCCAACCTCTGTAGGTGATGTTGGATCTAAGTACTCAACCTCTGCAAGTCAAGATGATCTTCATCATCTAGCCTCTGTTGATCATGCTGGTGGGATCCTTCCAACCTTTCCAAGTCATGTTGGATCCAATCTCTCAACCTCTGCAAGTCATGCTAAGGGTAGTCTCTCAGCCTCTATGGTTCATGCTGAACAAAATTTGTCAACCATTGCGAGTCATGTTGAAACTATTGAAAACTATACCCGGTCAAAACACAAGCCCAAGTTTCCTTGTAAGCTTTGTGAGGGAGACCACCTTACCTAGAAATGCCGTTCTATAGTGGAGGTCCGAAGAGTTTGGTTTCATGGTCATCCCAATTTTGAACATATTGAAGTCTCTCAACAACCAACCTATCTTATTCAGGTTGGACCAAGTCACCCATCCTATGGTGGTCATGCTTGGGGAGAAATCTCAACCTCTATAGGTCATGTTGAGAGAAAACAGTCAGCCACTGCTAGTCATGTTGACACCGTTGAGAAAACTGGTTGTTCAAAGTGCAAACTTAAGTTCCCTTGTAAGATATGAGAGGGATATCATCTTACTTAACAGTTCCCTACTATTGCAGAGGTGCGAAGAGTGTGGTCCAAGACTCAAGAATTTCCTTCTCCTGAACAACCTATAGTTTGTCAACAACCTACTCAACTTTGGTTGATTAAGTGGTCGAACCAATATCAGCTTTGGTCGATCCCACTCTTCTTTCCAAGAATGATCCTGATGTGATTGAACCAATGTCATCTTTGGTCAATCCCACTCTCACTTCGGAGAGTGACTTTCACGAAGCGGTTGAATCGATTCCATTGTCGATCAATCCCACTTTTCCTTTGGAGAGTAAAGTGTCTGCTAGTCACATTTTCTTCACTGCCAGTTTAGAACTTACTGAAAAAGGAGGAACTGAACTCACTTCAGATGAGCCCCCACTAAGCTCTTGGATTGCTTCCTTTGATTGGGATAGCCTAATTGAGCCACTCGTTACTTCTAATGCACTTTTCCAGATAAAGGTCAAAGTTGAACCATACATGATTGCTCGTTGTATTGTTGATGAGGGAGCCTTAGTTAGTATTTTGTCTGCTCATGCTTGGCAAGGCATGGGATCTCCCAGCCTTGTGTCGACTACTAGTCAGTTACTGGATTTTGATAGAAGAACTTGTATAGCCTTGGGAATTCTTGCTCAAACACCTGTTACTTTGGGTGGGAAGACCGTCTTAGTTGACTTCATGGTGATAGAATACCCCTTAGACTTCAATATGCTCCTTGGATGTGATTATGTCTATCCCATGCAAGCTATTGTCTCAACATTCTTTTGTGTGATGTACTTTAATCATGGTGAAGAAATTGTCACTATCGATCAGTTGGATTTTCTTGATCCGTATCCTGACCCAACTAGAGACCAGGTCCTTCATTTATTGACTCCAAATGTTTCTGTAGACACTACCTCATGATAGGTGAGCTATGTGGCCTCATGTGCTTTGCGTTCAATTGCTACTGAGAAGCAGCCTCTGTTTTCATGCTTACCTTCTCGAGACTTGGTCCCAGCAGTTGACCAGGTGAGTGATCGTATATAGACAATTGAGCCTGCTCTCCACTCTGTTGATCCATTTGAAATTTTAGACATGTGTCCTATCTCGGATGATCTCCTTCCTTCGGATGGAGTCTTCCTAGATTCTTTGATGCAGTCTGATCTTCTATTGGTTGTTGGTTCAGTTGTGACTAAGTCTAACCCTGATTTGCCTAGTAAACCTGACCTTTTTTTTTATGTTGGTCTTCTTGAGTATTTTGGCTCTTCCTTTGAACAGCAAGTCAGTTATCCTAATGAGTTTGATTTTTCTTATGAATTTTTCAACTCCTGTGATAATGAATTTGTTCCTGCAAAATATATATCCCTTGTTGATTTTTGCTCTCCTTCTGAGGTTGATCTTACTGATTATAAACCCTCGAGCCTTGGTTCTATAGAATCTTCTTCGATCGTTTCTCTCTTGACTTTACCTTTTGTAGAAGATAGAAAAGTCACATGTGTTTCTGCCAAAGTGACCTCCATCAGATCGTTTCTTCTGAATATGATCACGATTTTGTTGTTTCTTGGAGACAGGATTCCTAGTTGGATTCACAACTGTTTACTAGCATTTTTTTGTTGTTCAAGCTGTAACTACATTTGCATGTGCCCTGCTCACGCTTATGAGCCTGATGCCGGCTTCCACGCTTTTAGCTGGTTGTATAAGCTGTCATCTTTTCTCTCATCATCGCTCAGCCTTGTATCTTTTTGCCTTTGAAACTTGACACCTTTTACCTTGAAGAGACGTTCCCCGAGTCATGTCTTTATCCTTCTCATGTTCCTTGCATTATGCATAGGTTTGTTCCTTGCGCTTGGAACTAGTTTCTTCTGCCTATGACACTCGTCTCCTCGCATTTAGAGCATTCTTTTTGCTCTCCTTCGAGATCGTTAAAAACAATAAGGAGGACGCAAGTTGACTTTTCCGGGTGTTATAGCTGATTTCACCACTCCAGGTGAATCAAACTTTGTATGGCCTTCCCCTATCCCTCTACAAACTCCTTAGACCCCATCGAACATTTTTTGTCCTTTGATGTTTCCTTGATCATCCATAAAAACATATGAAAAATGATACACGTGACTTTTAAACCTATAAGTGCGTATATACGCGGGTTTGACCACTAAAACCGTGTACATCGGGATGTGTGCATAATCCAAATCCTTTTGGAGTTTTCCTTGACATGGATCTGACTCATTTGACTTCTGGTATTCCCTATGCCTTGAGATCACTTGGATTCGACCTTTCATTACCCCTTTGGAAGCTATATAAGGAACCCCTTGGTACATTGAAGGCAAGAGGAGAGAATTGAGAGAAAAGAAACTATAGTCCATTGTTGTCGGAACTTATGCTTGAGTTTGCATCCCTTTGTCCCTTGGAGCACTAGTGTGTTCTTCCCAAGATTTCCTTTTGCTTGTGAGCTTGGTATCGAGAGATGGAGGATTGAGGTGGTGGAGGCCCAAGTGGGGGATTCAGTTTCTCCAGTTCGCAGACATGCCGTTAGAGGTTGTATCTTGTAATCTCTGATTTATATTAATAGAAATATCTTTTCCTGTCCAATAATGTGTGTTTGAATGAATATTTTATCCATGGGATCATGTCAAATGCTTGTACATTATTGATTATATATGCTAGAATAGATCTAACACCATGATATATAGAATGCTTGTATTGTTTACTTGTTATTAAGGAAGTAATCTATCAATTCAAGCTGAAGATTGGAAAGCTCAACGGGGATATACTTCAATCGTCCGGAATAAGGTACGAGGTCTGATCCTTTAGTGTTAGACATTTTATTTCTATTGCATATTGGAAAGGATTGATTTCTGGAGTCAAGCAGTCTGTTGTGGTACCCCAAGCCATAGGAATTTCTCTCCGTAACACCAGGCTTATCGAAAATTCACGGGAAAGATATTGAGTTTCTTTAGGCCTAGGTCTAACTCCTCAAAATAGACTTGACTGCTGAGTAAACTTGTCCATTCAGGATCGTTAAGAATATGTGAATGGGCATCCACATTGGTGGTAGGTTATCACTTTCTCGGACCATGTGGAATAATAGGAGAAATGAACACTCTCTTTTCTTCAGAATTGAGAAGAGTATTCTTAGGTATAGGTTTATCACTTTTTCGAGCGTGAGGGACTAAAATTACAAAAAAGCAACCCCCGATATGAGCTCAGTTTAGTCTTTTTTGTGCTTTGAATCTAAACATGAAAAAGATTCTGAGTGTACTTTATGTCTTTGTCATGCCCGTTAAAACCTAAAGAACAAAGAATCGAGTTTATTATTGTAAGCCCCATTTCTTGTAATCAAATGGATCTTTCTGAGTGATGTTGCCTTCCTTCACACTCGTAAAAATCAGGCTATATGATGCTTTTGAAGGAGCATTGGGTAGGTGGTAATTTAACCTTTTTCGAACCTTCCTGACTAAGTACGAAAAAGGTGTGCCTTTTCTTCTTTGGAAGTTAAGAGAGTTCTTTTATGCTTTGTTTTATACTTTTCCAGCCTTAGGAGACTAAATTGGACAAAAAAGCACCCCCCTGGAGTCTTGTTTTGCGTTTTCAGACTCTCTAAACTATGAAAACACCATCGAGCATGTACTAGTTTGGGCTCGTGCAATCCACGAATCATTGTTTTATCAAGCATTCTTCTGTCTTTTCTTCGAGCTTGCCAAAAATGAATATAGTCCCGTGTTTGATTTCTTGGACTCATTAAACCTTTACCAGAAAGAGGGGAAGGGAACTTCATTCACATGTTTTTTACATCATGGTAGCAAGTCTTGTTTCCTTGAACAAAGCACCAGTTTTGAGTCTATCAACAGTTGGGTCCTATTATTTTGACCTTATCCTGATATTGAGTTTCTTACTCCTCCATTTGGTCTCTTTTCCAATTATATGGGGAATCTGTCAATGTATCCTACATTGCATATTTTTTCCGTTGGTCTTTTTTTGTCAAAAGCTGCCTAAGTCACTTTTGTGTCATGCTCACTATTCAAGGATTAAACCTTTGTCGGCCATTCTATAGTTGCCTTAACCTTTTGTGTCAGCCATTCCCTCGTATCAGTTCATTACATCATGTCTTTGGCGGTCCTTGTCATGAAATTCAGTACCAATTCTAGATCCAATTAGTCTTTGACTTACCTCATGTTGGATGATGAAGGATGCCTTAATGCTTTCCTTCCAATGGACCTCTTCCTATCGACTACAACACAGCTTGCTCTGGGAATGAGATTTGGAGTTTTATGACAGTACCTTGGGGATTGTAGTCATCCATGGCAATTTCCCTTGCTATTGGGTAGTGGGAATACCTTAATGTGTTGATCAAAATATTTCACCTCCTGTGGACAACAAGGTGTTCTGCTGGTTTGAATGGTTCAGATCTAGAACAAATGGATCACAAAGGTTTATAAATCCCCCTAGACGCTATAGATATCTGGAATACAAGGGTTTGATAGTTCACCTATGTACCTGCAAAAGAGTTCAACATGAAACAGATCAAAGAAACTAGAATATGATCTACTAATCTATGCTAGTGACTAAGGAATCTAGCAATATATATCTGAAATCAAACATCAGCAATATATATGGGATAGAAAATAAACTTGCATTAGAAATATGAAGAAGTTTACAACCAAGCCTTAGTGCTGACATGCATCTCCATGAAACCATCTCTTCATCCCTAAAAGATCCAAATCTATCTCTCTATGCTCTCTCCAAATCATCTTGGGCCAAGAATCAGTCCAACAGCATAACAATACATTCAATGTTCTCCCCTCAACCATGGCTATGAGCTCATATTTATAGGGCTTTAATGGATAGATATGGTTGAGAAATTAGTGGGTGAGGTAGCCTCCAAGATCCTAGGATCAGGGATCTCAAGCTCAACCTACCCACAATAGTAGGGATAAGGGATATCTCTTGGATTATCATCTAGAAGCCTTGATAAGCTTCTTTTTTTCCCCTTTTACCAAGGGTACCGCGCTTTCCCTTCTATGACAGATCGGTTCTGGTAATAACTGCCTATGGACCAAGGGTAACACGTGGTGGCACCGCTTGTGGACAACCAATGAAAAGTGTTGTGAGCAAGGGTACCGCTCCTGGATAAAAGAGGGTGAGCGATGCTAGGAGTTTGTATGATAGACTGATAAGAAACCATTTAGTCTTCACTCTAGAAGCTGGGATTGCAGGGCAAGTAGGTATGTCAAAGGTATTATCACATGATGGTGATAGGATTTTGGTATAACAAGATGCCCCTCAAAGCATGAGTCTTAGAGTGATATGATAAACGAGAGCTTTGAGAACAAGCCGTTGCCAGGAGATGAAAATGTTGGCTCGATCGAAGAATGCAGTCAAGTAGGAATATGCAGTACATTAGTATGTTGACTCATAGACACAAGTAATCAAACTCATAGCTGCAGACCAATACAAGGCAGATCCATGAGTGGAATAAAAAAGCATGGCTACTAGAATACAGCGTAGATCCATGTGATAGAGGACTGAAACTCGAACATAGCTACTAGACATACAACGTAGATCTATGTCATACAAACACAAATTTGAGCATAGCCACGACCATACAAATGTGGATCCATGCTAGATATACAAAAACTCCATCGCAACCTGGGGAAAAGCAATGAGTGCTTTTAAACAAATTCCCAGGGTCTTCATCTCGTCTTCCACAAAGTACGATTCTATCCATGTGATTACAATGATCTGAAGTCGAACATGGTAGAAACCACTTGATTACCAGCCAATGATGTGAACCATTAACAAGTGCGAGGGATATCACCATTAAGTTCAATGATTCCAAAGGTACACTAGTACAATCTACTGAGTGCAAATAGATGTCTGGATGTCAAACACCCAGTCGATTCTATCGATCAAAGGTCAATGATGTGAACGTATTTCGAGAGCGATATAATATGTCATTAAGGCATATAGATCTCAAGGTACTAAATATTGTTTCCAAGACTATTTCCCAGATCATGAACTGATGTCGATGGGAATAGTCTCGTCGAAGGAGGGCCATGATGAGTCCCACATCAATGACACGAAACACAGAACATAGTTCTGGAATGATGTGAACATAGTAACCATATGACTGACTCAAAGATACTGACACAAAGACTGTGTATACTGCAGAGGTAAGACTTCTTCAGATTTCCTTTGAACATCAGGCGACACAACAAAATGACTTGGCAGCATGACTAGACAGGACAGATACACAATGCGATAGTGGATAATACATTCTTTTGAAAGACTCAAAGGATTGGCATGACTCATGAAATTGGATCGTCACGGAGATCAGCTGAATACCCAATTGACTGACATGATTGTGTAGATAAGTTCCATGTTCAAAGGTAATGACAAAACAACTACCATTATTTGCAAAATGATTCCCTTTCCCATTTCCCCCATCATGATCGATGAGTGCCTCTTTTCGGTTTTATGAGTTCAAAGAGGGTAACAAACACTCAATATAGCTTGTCAGAAGACAAGTCTAGTCCCATATGTTTTATGAACCTGAGAGAGGATCGGTTCGTTCCCAAAACGGGTCTCTCAATGTTTAATTTAACGATTCCACTGAAAGAAAACTTGGTATCATTCATGTTTAGAGAGTCTGAATGAATACGGAAGAAGATTCCATGGGGGTCCTTTCTCATATGATTTAGTCTCCAAGGCCCGAAAAAGTATAAAATAATACCTTAGAGAACTCTTCCATTCATGATTGGTAGGAGCATTCCTTTCTCGTAAATAGTACTATCCGAACCAAGAAAGAGATAACCTACCGTCGGACAGACGACTCTTCAAATACTTTAACGAGTGTGAAGAAGACAAGATCGCTTGACAATCTTTTCATATTTAGGGATTCTGAAAAGGGTTTAAAGAGAACTCCGTAAAGTTTCTTTACACAATGTCACTTTTTACGAGCCTTGAAAGATTCGGAAATGGACTCAACTATCTTTTCATGTTTAAGGAGTCTAAAAGAATATGTGAAAAGAAGACTCCATAGCGTTTCTTTACATAATGTTGTGTTTTACGAGCCTGGAAAGAAACTTGAACTAGACTCAGAACTTTGATACTAGATTTTAATGAGCATGACAAAGTGTCGTAATAAACGCTCAATGACCTTTTTCTTTTTGTGAAAGTATGAAAAATCCATAAACAAACTTTCCAAATCTTTTACTGAAGTCAACCTACAGATGACTCATAAACAAGTGTTAAATGCATCCAAAATCAACATTAAGGAATTATGACAAATAGATTTTGACTAGAACATGATGTAACATCAAAACTATACTAAGTCATACCCCAAAAATGTCTATATAAGGCAAGTAAATAGTTAAAAATCAAACATTTCACTATTTACCTCTTGGCAAAGAGCACTTGGAGCATTTTTAGCCAGATCTTCCATAGCTGATACCGGGAGTTTCCACCGTCCGTTTTCAGTCTCGTCAGTTGCAGGTAACAGCTAAGACCTTCATCTTTCATTTCATAGCTTTTATTTTTGGATTTGATGGGGTTTTAGGACTATTTGGCAAGCCCTAAAATCCGATTTGCAGGCACTGCGGCTACCCCTTGCGGGATAGGAGGTACCACCCGAGAACCACACCAAGAATATGGTGGACAGGCGGTGTCACCGCCTGTATCCAATGGGCCACAGGCGGTGTCGACCATGGAGAAATTAAACCAATGATATATACAAAATTCACTCATTCTTTTTATTTGTAATGACTTAAGGATGATATTGTTGAAATATTGTAACTTCGAAGAATATTCTATATGTATCCTTTTGTGGTCCCCGATGGTCCTACCAGGAGAACCACTTGAATTACATTGTACCCCGATGCTCCTAATCAGAAGAACTAATAAGAGTCATGAGGTAGTCCCCTCTAATTGTAAAGGTGGGTCATCAGCACCCCAATGTGGTTACTTGAGCCTACATGTGTAACTCGAACCTAAATGATTTAACTCGAGCCTACATGTCAAATGAGTTAACTTAAGTGAACGGATGAATATAAATAGAGGTGTAGTGCTCCTCATTTGTGACACACACTCTCACTTGTATAGCGCATTAGTGGAGAAGAGAAGTAGCTAGAGAAGGAGGAGGATCAGGCTTTGATCTCCTTGCTGGTTTTATCTTTTATCTTTTTGGGCCATCTATATTGAGGAAGATTTTGCTGGGTTTTCCCTTTAGGGTTTTCCCAGGATAAATCTTTCTGTTCCTTTTGTATGGTTGTTCTTGTTTATCTTTCAATGATCCTGTTTATATGCTTTTGTTATAAAAATGAAATGAAATACTAATGTCTTAGCTAAGCATATGGAAATTCAACATGGTATCAGAGCTAACCTGAGAAGAAGACATTGTGTAGCTATAGAAGCTAGGGGTTCTTACTTTTTGGGTCTCTCTCCACAATCCATCAGCAAAATTATCCTAGGATGACTCTCCATTGAAGGGCGCATCTTTCTGTCGAAGCGGAATTCAATTCCGAGCATTTTCAGTTTTCGATGAGGAAATTAGGGCTTTCTACAGAAGAGGTATTTTTGAGTGAGACCAGCATAGGATTTTTATCCTCATCAAAACCGAAGTTTAGAGACTTGGATCAATAAATTTGGTTGGGTGAAAATCTGGGAAAGTCAAACCCTAGTTTGACCCCGAGCTAGAAAAACCCTAAATACTAAAACTGCTACGTTTTGGTACATTCACTATATTCTGATATTGGTGAAATATCAGGAGATGAAAATTGTAGGGGCCGAATATAAAATCCGGATGAACACTGTATCCAAAGTCCATTCTCAGATTTGCTGTATTCCAGGAGATATGTTCTCTCCAAGTTAGGGTTCTAGCCTCTTCCAGAATTCATCCCTAAACAGGACACCTAGGGAGAGTTGCAATATCTTGGGCTACAGAGGTCCAAATGAAATTCCTAAAGATGTTCCAGAAAGGGCACGGAATTTAATTTCAGTGGTCTGAATATTAGACTCAGAAGATGAATCAATAACACGTGGCATACCGTACAACTTCGCGATTCTGAACAGTCCTGTAACAGGTCACCTTGGGAAAAAGATCATAAATCCCAAATGGTGAAACAAATTATGATGAAACCTAAGTTTTTGGATCAGGGACATGTTAGTTTACCTCAGTACAAAATTTCCGACATAGAAGAGCATAAATTTCAGAGATATCACAGAAACAGTAACAACAATTTCTGCAGAAGAAATTGGAAAATTAGGGCTTCCTGTTCCGGGAGCTTCTCTCCACTGTTTTCAGAAATGGAGTACATTGGACAGCTCCATTTGAAGAGATATATCTATCAATCCAATCATATCTTAAATATTCCAAGTTTTAAAATTAGGGTTTCTGTGACAAACCCTAGATCAGCCAGCTCCGGAACCAGGACGAACACCTCAAATCGGTAAGATCTAATCCTTTCCTATGTTCATTTGAGGTTCTCATTTCAAAGTGATCTATCACATTAGCTTAATGATAAGCTTGGTGAATTTGAAAACTTCCAAGTCTAGAAGTATATGATCTCTATGAAGAAAATGGATTGGACACCTACATGAGCATAGAGGTTCCAGTTTTAGATGGAGATGAGGCTAGAAGCCTTTCACAAGAAGAACTTGGTCAAATCCCAGAAGATCATTGATGATTCAATCACGAATCAACCTGTTCTACAAGTGTCTTCCCTAAAGACATCGATGAGGTTTGATTCCTTGTCCAAGCTATTTGAAGGGAAGAACATAGATCGAAATATGACCTTAAGAAACCAGCTGAAGAATGTGAAGATCCAGAATGCAGAGACCATGCAGTCATAAGGATCTCTCAAATAAAAGAACAACTTCAAGCGGGGAAAGAAGAAGTGAAGAATGTAGAAGTGGTGATGGCCACCTTGAATAGCCTCCCAAGATCATGTAATTCATTCATTCAAGGAATGTGTTCCAGAAAGAAGTGATTACTTTCAGCAGACTTTGGGAAGAAGAAGAAGCTCGTCTCTGAAGATCAAGCTCTCATCTTCCAAAGAAGATCCCTCAATCAATGAGGAATATGAAGATCTCAACTCTTGAAGAACTTCTTATCCACCTCAGCATTTGGATAAGAAACGATGCTATCATGAATGAATAAGACGATGAAGCTGAAGACTCAAGAAGGAGTATACCCATGAAACAAATAAAGATAAGTATTCAATTGTCATTTCATGATATTGTTTTGTTATACATTTGATTATATTCAGTTAATGTGTTATGCATGATAGATTGTTTGCATTAATGACTATATACTACTAATATGCATGTGATGGGTAAGTAGCTCATGGTGCTATACAACTCTCCATTGCTACTTATCAAACCTCTTTGCTGACATATTGGATTAGTGCACAATCTCAATAATGTCATGGAAGGAATCTATAAAGTTTAAGTGAGATATGGATGAATGTTGTATTGACTAAATAGTTGCATGATGCATAAGAATTTGTCGTTATACATATGTTTTATGAAATAGTTCTAACCATGCAACTGGTGCATTTGAATTGTAGGAAAGGTCATGAACAACCTCCTACAAGAAAAGAAGGATGAGACTTCTTCCGAAGAACAAGTGATGACAATTCAAGATTCACTCCAATAAACATGAATCTGAAGCTCCCAAGGTCAGAGACACCATGACGGAAGAAAGAGCTTCAGAGAATGGTAGATCCACCTTGAAGGATGAATACCACCATGGGTACAAGAGATAACTCAAGATGAAGAAAATAATGCTATAAAAGAAGCTATTATCAAAGAATAACAGTTGATCATGGGGAATGATGTATACGATATGATGGAACAAGTGTAAAAAGCAAGGTTCGTGATTCTCCCTAAAAAGAATAGACTATGACATGACATACTCTATTAACCAGTATATATCAAGCATAGAACCACCTGTATAGAATGAAGAGGGAAGATGATACTCCACTTCAGGGGGAGTGACTACAAAAAATTATATCTGAGTTCGACATGGTACGACATGATGGATAGCTTTGTGATGGATCAAGACTTTACCAAGAGTAAAATGGGTTCAAACCTTCAAGGTTGAATGCTAAAGACTAGGATATGTTGATGACCTGAGAAGACAAACTCATAGAAGATGTTATGATACTAGAATGATGTTTGGGATATAGTACTCAAACCAGAAAGCAAGAATGTGGTATATTCTAAATGGATTTGCAAGATAAGATATGTTGCTGATAGAAGTAAGGTAAGAGTTGTGGCTAGAGGTTTCTATCAGAAAGAGGGAATTAATTCTGAAGAGACACTTACTCTAGGAAGCAAGGTACACTTCCTTGAAAACTATCATGGTAGTTTCTTCCATGATGAAGTAAAAAAAAGCCTTCCTTAATGGTATGATTGAGGAAGATTTTTTGCATCCAATAGTCATGAGGATTTGAAGTTGAAGATAGAAGGAATCAAGTATGCAAGTTGAATAAGGCCCTCTATGGCTTGAAGCAAGCTCCCAGAGCTTGGTATGGAAGAATAGATAGTTTCCTGATGAGCATGGGCTTTACCAAGAGAAAAGTCGATCCTAACCGTTCCTACAAGGTTGTAGAAGATGTACATGTCATTCTATTACTATATGTGGATGACTTATTCTTGACAGGGAATGAGAAACAGATCATCGAAGGCAAGAATAAACTAGCAGAAGAATTTGAGATGAAAGACCTTGGGTTAATGCATTATTTCCTAGGTCTGGAAGTATGGCAAAGTTCAGAAGGAATATTTCTCAACCAGGGAAAGTATGTGGTAGAGATATTGAAGATATTCAATATGTTGGAATGCAAAGTCATGGCCACACCCATGGAATCCAACCTAAAGCTGTTAGCTGATGACTCATTAGAGTTAGTAGATGTGACTCACTACAGATAGATCATTGGGTCATTGATGTACATAACAAATACCAGACCAGACATTTGTTTTGCTGTGAACACCTTAAGTCAATATCTTGTTCAACCAAGATGGGTTCACCTAGTAGCTGCAAAACATGTGATGAGATATCTGAAAGGGACTATAGAATTTGGTCTATACTATGATGGTAGCCATGAGTATAGATTGTATGGCTACATAGATGCAGATTGGGCTGGAAGTATCTCAGACAGGAAAAGCACATCAGGTATATGCTTTTGTTTGAGGTCTGCTATGAGTTCATGGTTTAGCAGGAAACAGTCCAGTGTTTCTCTTAGCACGGTTGAAGCAAAATACATAGCAGATTGCTCTACTAAGTTGTGAAGCCATATGGCTTAAGAAGCTGATATGAGGTCTCTTTGACCTAAGATGGACACTACAATGATTCTATGTGATAACCATAGTTGTGATGACAAAGAACCCTGTGTTCCGACGTAACACATAGAAATCCGGTATTTCTACATACAAGATAAGATGCAGATGATGATACTGTAGATGCAGATGATGGTGATTCAGTATTTCTATATTGAATATAGAGATGATGATGTTTCAGTATTCCCATACTAAAGATATAGATGATGATGATTTCGGTATTCACATACTGGAGATACAGATAGTGATAGATCAGTATTCAGATACTGAAGATGTAGATGATGATGGTTTGAATGATGATGTACCGACAAAGCCTCTGCCTCAAGTAGAGTTCGAACACTTTCAAGACAAGCTTGGTGTTGTTCAGAAAGACCTTCCTCGAAAGGGGGAGTAGTGTTGTTGTAGTAGGATTGTATCATCCCTGGGAATTTTCCCTAAAGTGATCCGGAGACCTCGGTCCTCAAGAATGAAGAGGGATTGTATCATCCTGAGACATCTGTCCATAATAGATCCGGTGACCTCGGTCATTGAGAACGTGATGGGATTGTATCATCCCTGGAAACTTGTCCTAAAGTGATCCGGAGACTTCGGTTTTCGAGAATGTGGCAGGATTGCATCATCCTTGGACATAAGTCCTAAAGTGATAGGGAGTGATTATCCCATAATTGTATCCGGTGACTTCGGTCGTCGAGAATGTGGTAGGATTGCATCATCCTTGGACTCAAGTCCTAAAGTGATGGGGAGTGATTATCTCGTCATTGTATCCGGTGACTTCGGTCGTCGAGAATGTGGTAGGATTGCATCATCCTTGGACTCAAGTCCTAAAGTTATAGGGAGTGATTATCCCATAATTGTAGGGAGTGATTATCCCGTAATTGTATCCAATGACTTCGGTCGTCAAGAATGTGGTAGGATTGCATCATCCTTGGACTCAAGTCCTAAAGTGATAGGGAGTGATTATCCCGTAATTGTATACGGTAACTTCGGTTGTCGAGAATGTGGTGGGATTGTATCATCCTTGGACTTTAAGTCCAAAAGTGATCCAAAGACTTTTTGTCTTTGAGTTGTTGATTGCAGGTTGTTGCTGATGATGATGATGTCGTACTAATCGAAATATCAGAGTATGATGATGATGACGTACTGATCGAAAGATCAGAGTATGATGATGATGAAATACTGATCAAAAGATCAGAGTATGGTGATGATGACGTACTGATCTAAAAGATCAGAGTATGATGATGACGCACTATGATTATGATGTTTTTGATCGAAAGATCAGAGTATGATGATGATGTTTCTGATAGAAATATCAGAGTATGATGATGATGTTTCTGATCGAAAGATCAGAGTATGATGATGATGTTTCTGATCGAAAGATCAGAATGTTATGATGATTATAATTGACATATCAGAATATGATGATGATGATGTTGCTGCTGATCGAAAGGGAAAAGTGTTTATGATGATATTGCTGATTGAGAGGTCAAAGTACTGAAGATGTTGCTGTTGATCGAAATATCAAGGTGTTGAATATGTTGTTGCTGATCGAAAAGTCAAAGTGCTAAAAATGTTGCTGATCGAAAGGTCAAAAAGCTGAAGATGTTGTTGCTGATCGAAAAGTCAAAGTGCTGAAGATGTTGTTGATCGAAAGGTCAAAATGCTGAAGATGTTGTTGCTGATCGAATAGTCAAAGTGCTGAAGATGTTGCTGATCGAAAGGTCCAAGTGCTGAAGATGTCGTTGCTAATTGAAAGATAAAAATGCTAAAGATGTTGCTGATCAAAGACTGAAGATGTTGCTGATGATGAAGACTGAATATTGAAGATGAAGAATACATGATGTTGAAAAGATTCCAATGATTTATAGATGTGTTACCCTGCTGATGTTGATGATGTCCCCTATCTCTACTCTTGTTGTTGTTGATGTTGTTGTAGAATACCCTTCTCGTTAAGGGGGAGTGTTGAAATATTATAACTTCAAAGAATATTCTATATGTATCTTTTTGTGGTCCTCGATGGTCCTACCGGGAGAACCAATTGAATTACATTGTACCCCAATGCTCCTAATCAGAAGAACTAATAAGAGTCATGAGGTAGTCCCCTCTAATTGTAAAGGTGGGTCATCAGCACCCCAGTGTGGTTACTTGAGCCTACATGTGTAACTCGAGCCTACATGATTTAACTCGAGCCTACATGTAAAATGAGTTAACTTAAGTGAATGGATGAATATAAATAGAGGTGTATTGCTCCTCATTTGTGACACACACTCTCACTTGTATAGCGCATTAGTGGAGAAGAGAAGTAGATGGAGAAGGAGGAGGATCAGGTTTTGATCTCCTTGCTGGTTTTATCTTTTATCTTTTCGGGGCATCTATATTGAGGAAGCTTTTGCTGGGTTTTTCCCTTTAGGGTTTTCCCAGGATAAATCTTTGTGTTCCTTTTGTATGGTTGTGCTTGTCTATCTTTCAGTGATCCTATTTATATGCTTTTGTTATAAAAATGAAATGAAATACTAATGTCTTAGCTAAGCATATGGAAATTCAACAGATATCCATGTATACCATTGTTGTTTTGGTAGGCCTAGGCTTCCAAAATATGGTGATATGGAAAGAAAGAACACATGATGACGAGGATGCTACTGCTGAAAGGAATCCGGTTTGTATTGCTGCACTTCGGAATTGTGGTCTTCTAAATTTCTTCCGAACACCAAGTATGGTGTTCCACGAGAGACTACTAGAACACATACTGAGAATGTGGAATCCAGAACAGCATTATTTCGAGGTGGGGGAACATACACTTATAGTGGAGGTAGAGGACATCTACTTCTTGACTAGCCTATTGAGACGAGGTGCCCCTATCTCACTCACATGTTCCCATGGTGGGAAAATTACCACCAAAGAGCTCATAGATCGACACTGTGCACCAGGTACAAGTAAATTGGGAAAGAAAATCCCCATTAGGGCAGTGATAGAGAGGGCCCTATAAACCGTTCTATTCACCATGCAGAGGGTGGAAGGGAGCGAGGGTGTACATCAGGCTTCCAGGGCACATATGATGTATGCCCTAGCGGAAATGGCACCTACGGTGTTCAACTGGGCAGAAGCATTGCTTCCAATCTTCAAGGATCAGCTGACTAAATGTCGGCAGGGAGAGGTGAAGCAGTTTGTCTTTGGTTCCATCTTAGCTTGTTTCTTCTTTGAGCGGGTCCCCCAGCTGAGGCACCAGGTGAGTTTTCGGAGTTTGAGAGCATGGGACCCTCACATGTTGAGTTGGGTCTAGATCATGGCTTGCATAGGAGTGGGTAGGCGCAGAGTGAAGTTTGGTGATGCGTTCGTTAGATGGTTGTAGGATCAGATGCTCATGGTCGAGGACTATGCCTATGTGGGCACAGATTTTACAGGTGATCTTGACCTACCACTCCCGCCTGGAAGGAAGTGGGGAGACATTGGTAAGAAACAAGAAACCCTAAAGATGAAAAATATTTTTATGTTTTTTATGTTTTATATTTTTTATGATAAGTGACGAGACCCATTTGTCTTCATGCATATGTTGGAGCAGCGAGGCCTGGAGGAGCATCTCCATTAGACAGGTGAGCCGGAGCTCGCTTCATGCCACAGGGTGATGATATCACCGGGGAGCTAGAGGAGAACCTTGAGAGGTTGACTCTGGACATCCCAAATGCTGACATAGATGATCTCTTGACTAGATATCAGAGGTCTATAGTGGGATTACCAGGCCGATTCAACAGGATACTACGCAGGGTGGCTCGAGCAGTGATGTGCTATCACGAGCACCACTAGTAGATGAGACATGTATACTGAAAGCTGATAGCTTCAGGATTTTGTATGATGATTTTTCCTGAAATCCTATGTGCTTCAGATGATGTCTCGGGACCAATTTTTTTAACATTTTTTGCATATATGAGAAATGTTTATTTACAATGTAGCATGTTTGATTAACGTCATGAATGGGAAATATGCCAATTGAGGATGTAATTAGCCAATGAATCAACAACTACATTATGTTCCCTAGGGATATGCCTATATGTAATGGTTCCAAATGATGTTTCTAACAAACGTACCCTATGGAAGAGGTGGAGGAGCACCAGGTTCCTAATGGTGTAGACATGGTTTAAGTGACAAACCATGATCTCAAAGTCCATCAAAACTACTAGATCACAGACATCCTGGGAGGCAGCTTCAGTCAGAAGAACGATGACCGCTTCATACTTAGTGATGTTATTAGTAGCGGGACCTAAGCAAACTACTCCTGAACTGACCAAATCTTCAGCTGGGGAATAGAGAACCCAAGCAGCCAAGGCTAGATTCAAGGTGTGGAGGAAAGCACCATCAGCGAAGCTATATAAAGCCATATGCATGACCAAAACATGGTATAAATAGATGCGAACACCAAAACTCAAAATCATCTTAAAAATACTGAAAACACACTGAAAGTCAATCAATAAACATATATACAAGATACCATCCAAGAAGACCTAGGCATAGTACCTTTTCAGGTACAACCCATTGCGAGGTTGCCCCAATGGAATTACATCATAATCTACCAACTCATAGGCTCCTTTCTCTAACACCTTGGAAATAGCGAAAGGTCCATCCCACATAGACTTGAACTTACCCTTTTTTAGCTTATCATATCTCTGGTGATAAGTCAAAACTAGGTGACCCTCATTGAAAACATGAGGATGGACGGATTTATCGTACTACGCCTTAACACATTTCTTATGTGCCTCATTAGCCAAGGAAGCATCTCTACAAGTTTCATCAAGGTTATTCAAGCACAAAAATATTGCTTCCTCTCCGGAAGTGTCTGGGAGAAGTTCGACGGCAAGTTCTCAAGATGGAATCTGACATTGGATAGGCAAGACATCTTCAAGTCCATAGATAAGATGGAATGGCGTGAAACCAGTAACTATTTTCATTGAAGTCTAATAAGCCCAAAGCACAGAAAAAAGAACGAAATACCAATTGGATTTATGATCTCCAACCATCAGACAAAGCATAGTTTTCAAAACCTTGTTAATGGCCTCTACCTGACCATTAGCTTGCGGATAATTCGGCGTAGAGTTTTCATGGTGAAAACCTAGCTTGGCACTCAATTCCTCCATCATTTGGTTATGGAAATGGGATCCGTGATTAGTGATGGCGAACTGCAGAACTCCAAATCTAGCTATGATATGATTGAACAAGAAGAGAGCGGCAGTCTTACCATCTTCTGCATATGTAGGCATGGCCTTAGCCCATTTTGTAAAATAATCCATGTCTACGATGATGTAACCATATCCCCCAACTGAGGTAGGTTTACAATGCATGAAGTCAATCCCCCATTTGGAAAAATGGCCAATAGCAATGATGGGGTGAAGCGGAGCAGGATGGGTGCACTTTTTGGGATAAAAATGTTGGCATGGTGGGAATTTCTTAATAGCCTCATGATAGCCTTTGAAGACAGAAGGCCATAGATAGCCAGTGTGAAGGAGTTTCTGGGCTATAGCCATCCCAGATAAATGACCGCCACATGCTCCAGAGTGGCAATCATTTAGCACGTGTTCAGCCTCCTCATGAGTGAGGTATCATCGAAGAATGGAGTCGATCCCACGTCTATACAAGGTATCATTCAATATAAGGTAGTATTTCACGTGGTGACAGATGCGGCGATGATCATTGTGAGATAGATGTGGCTGAAAATGATGGGTATGGAGATAAATCAACAAATATCCATACCAAGGATCAGTAGTGCTAATTAGGAACAGGAAATCATCCGGAAATGAATCTCTGGGCTCAGATTCCATGGTACCATAGGGAAGGTCACATATAAGCTCGAAAAAAACCAAGGATTTCTTTGAGGTAGCCTTGGAAAACTCAAGATCGAACTCGTGAAGGATGATGATCCAACGGGGGTACTTTCTCGCGAGTACTTGACGAGTCAGAATGTAGTACATCGGGTTTTTGTCTGCCAATACAATGGTAGTGTGAAGCAGAATGTAGTGACAAAATTATTGCACAGTAATGACCGTGGCCAAAGCTATCTTCTCCACATGTGAATAACGGGTTTTAGAATCAATGAGATTCTTAATGGTGTAATAAATCACATGCTCCTGACTGTGGAGATTGTCCCCCACTAAAACCATGGAGATGGTAGTAGCGGAGGCATCAATATACAAGAGAAAATCCTTTTAATAGTTAGGGGGGTGTATCACGGGTGAATGAGTCAGAGCGTGCTTAAGACTATCAAAGGTGGATTGGGCCTAGTCATCCCAGAAGAATGGAGTGTTCTTCTTGAGGAGATGCATATAACCGTGCGTTTTCTCAGCGAAATTGCACACGAAATGGTGGAGAAAGTTTTCCTTCCCCTGCAAAATTTGGATTTCAAGGATGATGGTTGGGGTTGGTAGATTAATGATGGTGGCAATCTTCAAAGGATCGATTCGGATGCCATCTTTGGATACCACAAAGCCAAGTAGACGTCCCGTCTCAACGCATAAAACACATTTGTGTAGATTTAGCCATATGTTATGATGACGCCATCTCAGGGAATATGTCTCTAAGATGACCAAGACAGTCCCCTCATTGTTGTGAATGAGCAGGGAGGTCATCAAGGTACGGTTCAACAACATGTTTGATGTCATGAAACGCATAGGACATCGCACACTGGAACGTGGTGCCAGCGTTTTTCAAGCTAAAAGGTAACTTCTTATACGCAAAGGTTCTCCATGGGCAAATGAATGCTGTCTTATGTTGATCAACGGGCAATATCTAAATCTGATTGTAGCTGGAGAAGCCATCCATGAATGAAAAGATGACACTTCAAGCACAGTTGTCAATAATCTGATCGATGTGCGGGGTGGGAAAGTTGTCCTTGGGACAAGCTTTATTTAAATCCCTAAAGTCGATGCAGACTCTAATGGTGCCCTGATTTTTATTGACAGGGACAATGTTCGATACCCATTCTGTTAGAGGTATAGGATAAATAAAACCAGCTTTCAGAAGTTTCTCAATCTCAGCTTTAATAGCTACGACCTTCCTAGGATGGACATGCCAAAGTTTCTGCCTGACAAGTTTAGCCATGGGATAAGTTTTAATATCATGGACCACAATGTAAGGGTCAATCCCCAACATTTCTTCATAGGACCAGGACAAAATATCACGAAATTCCTTAAAAAGTGCCTTATATGCTTCAGATTCATCTATGGAGCAGTTCTTCGCAACATGAACATGCTCAATAACATTAGGCTTGGCTGATATGTGAATTGGGTTCATCTGAGTAATGTTGCAAAGGTTTCCTTCAGAATCTATATCTTGCAACAATATAGGACTTTGCGGAACTTTGACAATATCAGTAGGAAACAAGGATGCGAAATCATGGCTGCCTGAACTGGTATTGGGGAGGAACATGGATCTATGATGGTGATCCTCCCAAATGGGATGATCCATATTCAAGATCTCTATAATGGACTCATCGGAAGGAAAAGTCACGGAGAGATAGTCTAGAACCGGAAGAGAAGGTTCTAACCACTACGGTAAATGGTAAGGATCTGAAGCCACTAAATGAATGCCATTAGTGTGATCATCAGATCAAGTTTGAATGGTGTCATACATAGCTTTGTGTGGGCTCAACAAGGTGGACTCAACAACATTTGTGCCCTAGGGTCCAATATCAAATGAGGCAATCATATGTACGATCGCGGTATCCATGCTAGGAGGAGTAGAAGGAAAAATCCCCATAAGCGATAAATCCTTCAGCATACCTA
The DNA here is from genome assembly GCA_001517045.1 of Pseudotsuga menziesii. Taxonomy (NCBI): domain Eukaryota; kingdom Viridiplantae; phylum Streptophyta; class Pinopsida; order Pinales; family Pinaceae; genus Pseudotsuga; species Pseudotsuga menziesii. Next base: position 281,435 of record LPNX010741143.1, on the reverse strand, counting down.
CCCCAATCCAATGGTAAGGAGGAGGAGACTGACCTAACATGGGGATGTTATTAGCCATGAAGGTAGTAACATCTAGCGTATAGAAATCAAGCTGGTCAATAGTAACAATTCTCCCGATATGTGGGAATTGGACCGTTCGAAATACTATTGAAGCAACAACATTCATGGCATAGAACCAATTCCCTCCTAAAAGAAGGTTATAATCTAAAGGGGAATCTACCACTTCTACTTGGATGGAAATGGTTTTTCCCCCCAGCTCGACCGCGAGGGATGATATGAGGCCATGGGGTTGGAAACCCCGTCCATCAAAGGCTTTAAGGGTCATAGGTGATGTAACAAGCTCGGGAGAGCCAAGAGCTTTTCAACAAGTCAAAGATAACACCGAGGTCAAAGCTCCTTCATCTAGTACCATTCGAAAGACTTTCTTTCCCACTACTTTCATAATGATTTGAAAAGCAAGTTTATGCGGTAATCTAGGTTTATAGTTCTCAACATTGAAGTGAATCAAGTTAGTGTTATCCAGGTCTACAACTCCTAAATAAGCCTTCTTCGCCTTCTCCACTCATGAATATGGTCAGAAATGTGGGTGGAGGTGTTCTATTGCAGAGAAGTTAAAAGATCAGTGCCCATTTCATAACGTATAGGGAGCTGAAAGTGTGTAAGAAATACGGTTTCCAATGAGCCAAAATCCACAAACGAATGTTGTGGAAGTTCAATATACCACTTCGCGACCGTACCAGTCAAATTTCACTAAAAGAGTCGTAAACGAATAGAATCATCCATGAGGGAGTTCGAGGAACACCATAAATGAAAAGTCATAACATGGTTCTGCGGATCTTCACCCTGCTTCCCATCGAATTTTGGAATGTTCGATGGTAACTTTACCGGAATGGGAGGCCATGAGGGATTGTGTCAAATGGGATCATTAATCAACTTGGACAAATTAGGAAAGTCCAAAGTTGCAAGGAAAGGTAACTGTCTATTGGGATGCACATACTGGTAATATTGATATGGCATTAAATTACCAGTAGGGCCATAGGTTAACTGAAAAACAGGTTGCTATGAGGAAGAACTACTGAGCAATCCACCCATGGGGGGTTGATTTCTGAAATTAGGACCACTAGGACAACCAGGGGCTCCAAGAGGAGGACCGCTAGAGCCACCGGGACTGCCAGCACCACCAGGACGGCCAGGACCACTAGGAGGCAAACCACCAGACCCTCCGGAACCCCCAGGAGGTGAGAAACCTCTAGAGCCACCAAAACCACTACGTGGAGGGCCACCAGACCCTCCCGATCCATAAGGAGGAAAGTCACTAGGTCCCCCAAGACTACTAGGACCACCAGGACCATGAGGAGGGCCTCTAGGCCCTCCAGGACAATTAGGTCCCCCAGGGGGAGGACCTCCATAAGGTGGTCCTCCCGCACCTCCCGCAGTATGTATGGGTATCCCTCCCATGCCTGGCATGTAAGACCAGTTGGGTTGCCCCCATGGCGTAAAATTCTTGCTAGGGAATGGAATTCCAGTAGGATTAGATGGATGATTACCTACAAGTATTTGATAACCATAACCACTAGACGACTGAATGGCAATAGGTTGTGCCCCGAAGGGCTAACCTGAACTAGATGGGAGATTTACCACATTAGTGTGGGTGGAAGGGACAAAAAATGTAGATGTTTCTATGTTAGAGGTCTTCTCTTGACTAGGTACAACTCTGGGATCAGATAACGTAGGTCGTCTTGGGGGTTTCCCCCCGGCATTCAAAGGTACTGAAGACACAGGAATTGAAGGTTGGGCCCCTAATGCAAAAGATCTAGGTAGATTTGGATCAGACATAACATAAGAGGTGAGAGGGGTGGAAATTTGACCTGGGCTGTAGGTTGTTAATGGATGATCTATAATCGGTTCAATCGGTCTCATAGAATCGACTAGTGAACGATATCCCACAGGAAGGAATGTGGAATGAACTGGTGAAGGTCCTAATAGGTTGTCAATCTACTTTTCTACCTCTTGTGCATGGAGGATAGCAGCATGGTATTGCCTATGTTCTTCTTCACTTTTAGGAGAACTTACACAGGTGCCAAATGAGGCAATGGCCTGTCCGACAGGTGTCTCCCAAAAAGGAGCATTAGGACCAAAATACAGATGGGTATCATCAACATGATCTTTCGCGAAAGGATGGAGCGATGAAGCCTCACGAGAAGGTTGTTGGACGAAGGGAGGCAAGTGTGAAGAATATGGTACTCCACTTTCGACCACCACATTATCTCCCACTTGGGAGGTGGTAGCAGCTCCTTGGTCGATATCTTCCATTGGATTTCCTTCTGAAACAGAAGTAAAATCGAGCGGCAAGCCCCATACTCTCCTGGACTATCTTAACTCAGCCATTGTGTACAATTTATATCTAACCCAGGGTCTAAAAATCTAGAAAAAAACACACCAAAAGACTTCCCTACTCAAACTATAGGTCAAAACAAGTAGACTTAAAATAACAAGAGGAGTTCAAAAGTTAGGTCTCTCACTAGGATTGTCAAGCCGGTGCCACTCGTGATATACCTCGAGGGTACGTGCGTAGTAATCTCCCTGAATGTTGTTTTCGCTGTATGGATCCAAACAAGACGGCCAAAGGGCTTTTCTCAGATAGATAGGGTACCCTAGTGGGGTCTCGTGATATGCTCAAGGTACATAGGAGCTCGAATCAGTAGAAGTGTTGTCTAATGCATAACTGTACACAAGGGGCCTTCCGATATACAATCGATTACTTGAAGTACCTTTCTATATACCTCAAGGGTACGTGGAAGGCCGTTCGATATACCAACAGTATGTGGAAGAACCGCGCGAGTCCCGGAATGTAATGCTGACAAATAATGACAGCTCCTACGTTTTACGACACCCGAACATGTCTCTAACCTATCACTCAAGTTACTACGTAAATTTTAACCTACAACGACCGTTGATTTTAACTTTTACGGTTAGGTGAATGCATGATGTTCTGACAGAAAAGTAAAACCATGCAGTATGCTTGTGTAAATGTTCACTTTACCGTTCAATATGCCTACTTACGGGAGGGAAGAGAGTGTTTTTCTTTTTGTTTCAAAACAAAAAATCATTCCAATCAATAGTCACGAACATCAAATCAAAGACAAGAAAATACTTCTACAAACCAAATTCTTCTTTCCGAAAGCAAATGGGAAGGGTGAGAATCTCTTATCCTAAAAGAACAATACCAAGCACACCTATATGCCAATGCACTCTAACTTTTCAAATTTCTTAAAAACATAAGCAAATCTAACTTAAAACTACCATTTTTTTTTTATCGAGATAGTCCTATATGCATGATAGATGAAAGATCGTAAAGGACCTGAAAGCTTATGAAGCCAATTAGAGAACCCAAATCCAACGCTCAAATACGATGTCCTAATCTCAAGCAAAAAATTTCTTTTTTGAAGGGAAGAAAAAGAAGTTTACTATGCAAGCAAGAAATGAAATCTAGAAGCTAATCTAATGTTCTTCTTTCAGTATATGCAACGAAAAGAGAGTTCAATGAGCACCCTAACTTTCAAAAAACAAGAAATCATTCTTTAAGCACAACCAATGAGCAAGAAGCGGATGAACAATAAAAAAGACTAAACAAATTTTTGAAATTCCACTCAATATCAATCTTAAACCATCAAAGCAGCAAGCCACACACATCAGATTCAATAACACAAGCATGATAATAGAACTGAAAGCAATCAAAATTCCAAATTTTTACAAAGAAAAAAGAGGAAAAAGAGTTTTGGACTAATGCCTACCTAGTACCATGCTTCGTAGGTGTTGTAAGAGAATTTCCAAAGTAGCACTGCTCCTCGCTAACTGGATACAGGCGGTGGCACCACTTACTGTCCATTGTGTTCGAGCGGTGGCACCGCTCCTCACACAAAGCATTGCCGCAGTTCCCTGTAGATCGCCAAAACAAGAAAGAACAATGGATTAGATCAAAAATACTAGATCAAGGTGGATACTGTCAAATTAAATATGGTAACAGAGCATAAAAAACCGAAATGACTCAGATCTGAACAGATCTGGAAATTTCAAACCCAAATAATACAAATCAGAAAGTAGATCTAACTGTAAAGAGTTAAATAAAATAGAGCCTGGATTTGGACAAGAGTTGCAGGATGAGGACGATCAGAACAACTAAATACAACTACTCCCCATCGGAGTCGCCAGATTTGTTTATTAGAATATTTCACCTCCTGCTCACAACAAGGTGTTCCACTAGTCTGAATGGTTCAGATCTAGAACAAATGGATCACAGAGGTTGATAACTTCCCCTAGACGGTGTAGATATCTGGAATACAAGGATTTGATAGTTTACCTGTGTACCTGCAAAACAGTTCAACATGAAACAGATCAAAGAAACAAGAATATGATCTACTAATCTATGCTAGTGACTAAGGAATCTAGCAATATATATCTGAAATCAAACATCAACAATATATATGGGACATAAAATCAACCTGCATTAGAAATATGAAGAAGTTTACAACCAAGCCTTAGTGTTGACATGCATCTCCATGAAACTAGCTCTTCATCCCCAAAAGCTCCAACTCTATCTCTCTATGCTCTCTCCAAATGATCTTGGGCCAAGAATCAGTCCAACAACATAACAATACCTTCAATGTTCTCCCCTCAACCATGGCTATGGCTCATATTTATAGGGCTTTAATGGATAGAGATGGTTGAGAAATTACTGGGTGAGGTGGCCTCTAAGATCCTAGGATGAGGGACCTCAAGCTCAACTAACCCACAATAGTAGGGATAAGGGATATCTCGAGGCTTATCATCTAGAAGCCTCGAGAAGCTTCTATTTTTCCCCTTTTACCCAGGGTATCATGCTTTTCCTTCTATGACAGAGAGGTTCTGGTAATAACCGCCTATGGACCAAGGGTAACAGGAAGTGGCACCGCTTGTGGACAACCAATGAAAAGCGGTGCGAGCAAGGGTACCGCTCCTGGATAAAGGAGGATGAGCGGTGATGGAAATTTGTATGACGGACTGATAAGAAACCATTTAGTCTTCACTCCAGAAGCTGGGATTTCAAGGCAAGTAGGTATGTCAAAGGTCTTATCACATGATGGTGACAGGATTTTGGCATAGCATAATGTCTCCTACTCAATGGATTCTTCAAGTGTTCAAATTCAAGTCCTTGTATTCACACTTGTTAGAATGTACTAGGTACCTTGGGGACCATTTTCATTAATGGTGGTTTCCATCACATTTGTTAACGGTTTTCATCATTGACTGATAATCAAACGGTTTCCTCCATGTTCGACTCCAACTCCTTTATTCGCATGGTTAGGATTCGTACCTTTTTGGGCGGTTTGGATAGAAGACCTTGGGCCGATAGTAGCTTTTCCATTTTTTCTATTGCCCAAGCTGCGCAAGACCTTCTCACTTAATATGACATTTTGTTGAGACATAGATCCACCTTGTATTTTTGTGGCTATGATCAATTGTTGAGCATGGATCCACCTTGTTCATTTGTAGCCATGAGTCCTTTAGATTTGATATGGCGCCTTTTTTGCATATTGAGCGAACATGATAGTTTCATCAATTATACATATGTTGGATCCGCCTGTATCTTTATGGTGATGATTTGTATATGGACTTGTATTTCCTAGAGATTAGTTTTTTCTGACATTTATCTCTCTTTCAGGTACCTTTGTTCGAACCTTTGATCTTGGATTCTCTATTCTCTCCATACTCAGCTATTTCCTTTATAATGTATTTCGGCTATCGTCTTCCCCTCTAACCTCATACATAGGGGGCATCTGTTATAGCTCAAAATGACACATCTCTACCTATGACTGCTTTCCCATGATTCTGTTGCATGTCGACACTTCCATGATGACACTTCATGAAAGTCACTAAAAAAACACCTAACTTGGAGGACCCATATATTGAGTTCTGTAACTCCGTTTGACCTCATCTTTGCACTGTTGGAAAGATATTTCAGTTAGCTAAAACTTTTCAGAAGACACCAAAGGAAATTTTCCTATGGCTAGAGTTTAAGAGGCCATCAACGTACTAGGGTTGAAAGGTGGATGCAAATGGTTCTGCAAGTATATATAAGCAAGTTTTAGAGATTAGAATGGTTCATACCTTAAGAAACGAAGGTTGATCCAAGCATCCCTTCAATCCTCTTTTTGCTCCTCTTGCTCATCTTGCTTGAAGAGACCTGTAAAACGAATTATACCTTCCTCAAACAAATATGACCACATATAAAGTAATGATAATCGAAACAATAAAAGAAACTATTCTGATTAACATAAGCATATTATCATAAACAAAGATTCAATCATGCATTGAAAAATGATTTGGGAATAAGAAGGACATCACATATTTATTAATCTTGAAAATAAGTACAAGTATACCTTTTCTTCAAGTTCATCACCTCACGAAACCTTGATCTGGTTTGGCTGCTTTTCTTCTCCTAGGAACTCAGCCTCCAAGCTTTGCAACACAAGGAGATGATCGCCAAGGAAAAGATGTGGGAAAAGAGAGATCCAAATCCTCCAGCATAACGATGAAAAAGTTCAAGTCTCCTCTCATGGACCTCCCTACCTCTATTTATATGCTTAATGAAGAGTTAGGTTCGAATACAAAATAGTTACAACTGAAGGAGTCAGTTGCATAACTACCCAAACTACCTGAAATTCAAAATACGTATTTTTTGACATTTTCAGGAGGCGTACGCGGGTCGTAGAGACAATAGTCGCGTACACGAGGAGATATATGCGGATTTCAATGCAAAAAGTAACGTATATGAGGCATACGCAAATATTATATATATATCAACTCGCATATGTACGTGGGTATTATATAGATCAAGTCGCATACGTATGCGGATTTCCTTAAGGAAACTCGTGTACACCAAAAAACTCATTTTTAAAGGAAAGTTTCCTATGGCTAGGGTTTAAGATGCCATCAACATACTGGGGTTGAAAGGTGGATGCAAATGGTTCTGCAAGTATATATAAGCAAGTTTCAGAGATTATAATGGTTCATACCTTAACAAATGAAGGTTGATCCAAGCATCCCTTCATTCCTCCTCTTGCTCCTCTTGCTCCTCTTGCTCCAAGAGACCTACAAAACGAATTATACCTTCCTCAAACCAATATGACCACATATAAAGTAATGATAATCGAAATAATAAAAGAAACTATTATGATTAACATAAGCATATTATCATAAATAAAGATTCAATCACACATTGAACAATGATTTGGGAAAAAGAAGGACATCACATCTTTATTAATCTTGAAAACAAGTACAAGTATACCTTCTCTTCAAGTTTGGCACCTAACAAAACCTTGATCTAGTTCTGCTGCTTCTCTTCTCCAAGGAACTCAGCCTCCAAGCTCTACAACACAAGGAGATGATCACTAGGGAAAAGATGTGGCCAAAGAGAGCTCCAAATCCTCCAGCATAATGATGCAAAAGTTCAAGTCTCCTCTCATGGACCTCCCTACCTCTATTTATATGCTTAATGAAGAGTTAGGGTCAAAGACAAAGTAGTTACAACTGAAGGAGTCAGTTTCATAACTACCCAAACTACCCAAAATTTAAAATACGTATTTTTTGACATTTTCAGGAGCCGTAGGCGGGTTGCAGAGACAACAGTCGCATACATGAGGAGGTATACGTGGGTCCCAATGTAGAAATTTGCGTATATAAGGCATACGTGACTATTATATATAGTAAATCGCATACATACGTGGGTTTTATATAGAGCAAGTCACGTACGTACGCAGGTTTCCTTAAGGAAACTTGTGTACATCAAAAAACTCATTTTTGGGGTATTTATGGGCCTTTTAAGAATTTGGTCTCTTCAGGAATGTTTTAGCTAATTGAAATATATTTCCAACGGTGTAGATATTAGGTCAAATGGAGTTACAGAAATCAATATATGGGTCCTCCAATTTAGGTGTTTTTTTAGTGACTTTCACGAAGTGTCGTCATGGAAGTGTCGACATGCGACGAAATCATGGGAAAGTGGTCACAGGTAGAGATGTGTCATTTTGAGATATAACAACTGTGAATCTTCAGCATGCTTCTTTGTATTACTTCATATATTAAACATGATTACAAGCTACATATTTATAATATTTTGGGTAAGTCGGTCATTAAATAGTAACTGACCCTTCTCTATACAAAAATGAGATTATCTGCCAGTGCTCTATTACAATCTATTACAATCTAATGGAGTGGACAACTGTGACGCCTCTTCAGTAATTTGATGTTCTCTTCTAGCTTAATCAAAATGGATTTCATAATTTATAAATTCAATATCTCTCAGATTAATTTTCTTCCCTTTCATGAGCTGCAATAGGAACGGTGAACGGCTCTTAAAAAATTGGCTTTTGAAAAACAATGTAATGCTCTACCCGATATTTATTTCATGAGCTGTGACAGAGGCCGTAACTGCTTCTTCAAAAATTGATTTGATCTACTTCCCCTTTGAAATATTGATAGCACGACAAAATCAAAGCGGTGTGGAGGTGTTGCAACTCTTTAGGATTGCGGTGGCAACAAATCTGGGCGGTGAATGACATTTCATATCTCTGACATTTAGCGATCTGAACAACGTTTCCTATGGCTAGGGTTTAAGAGGCCATCAACGTACTAGGGTTGAAAGGTGGATGCATATAGTTATAGAAGTATATATAAGCAATATTTAGAGATAATAAAGGTCCACACCTGATTAACTGAAGGTTGGTCCAAGATTTCTCTAGCCCTTCTCCTGCTCCTCCTCCCCATGAGACTCATCCTCCAAGCTCTGCAACACAAGGAGATGATCGCCAGGGCAAAGATGTGGGCAAAGAGAGCTCCAAATCCTCCAGCATAACAATGCAAAAGTTCAAGTCTCCTCTCACGGACCTCCCTACCTCTATTTATATTCTTAATGAAGAGTTAGGGTCAAAGACAAAGTAGTTACAACTGAAGGAGTCAGTTGCATAACTACCCAAACAACCTGAAATTCAAAATACGTATTTTTTGACATTTTCAGGAGGCGTACGTGGGTTGTAGAGACAATAGTCATGTATAGGAGGAAGTATATGTGGGTTGCAATGCAGAAAGTTGCTTATATAAGGCGTATGCGACTATTATATATAGAAACTCACATACGTACACGGGTATTATATAGAGCAAGTCGCATACGTACGTAGGTTTCCTTAAGGAAACTCACATACATAAACAAAACTCATTTAGAGGGTATTTCTAGGCATTTTCAGACTTTGTTGTCTGCTAGAATGTTTTAGCTAACTAAAATATATTTCCAACAGTGTAGAGATGAGGTCAAACGAAAGTACAAAACTGAAGATATGGGTCCTCCAAGTTTGGTGTTTTTTGAGTGACTTTCATGAAGTGTCAACATGCGACATAATCATGGGAAAGTGGTCAAAGGCAGAGATGTGTCATTTTGAGCTATAACAGTTGTGCATATTCAGCATGCTTCTTTATATTACTTCATATATTAAACAGTTTACAAGCTATGTATTTATAAGATTTTGGCTAAGTTGGTCATTAAATACTAACTAACCCTTCTCTATACAAAAATGAGATTATCTACCAATGCTCTATTACAATCTATTATAGTCTGACAGAGTGGAAAATAGTGACACCTCTTTAGTAAGTTGAAGGGATTTTCTAGCTTAATCAAAATGGATTTTCATAATTTACAAATTCAATACATTAGAGGAAATTTGGGGTCTAAAATGGGCCTTATAAGAAAACGTGTCAAAATAAGTTTTTGTGAGTTGGAATTCAAGAACCAATAGAATTTCAATAAAATGAGTCAACCATAATGGTTGAATTGACATATTCGTCATTAAAAAAACTACTTTTTTTGTTCGTATTTTCGACATATCTCACTGTGTTTTTACTCAAATTTCAATTAGGAGGGCTCATTCGATGCAGAATTTGATTCTGCATCCAACGAGTACCCACACTGCATACTTTTGACGGACCTCGCTACCCCAAAAAAAAGAAATATCTGAAAAAACGTGATGCTGACATCATCATCACATTTTTCAGGTATTTCTTGTTTTTGGGGTAGCGAGGTCCATCAAAAGTATGTAGTGTGGGTACTTTTTGGATGCATAATCAAATTCTGCATCCAACGGGCTCTCCTGATCGAAATTTGAGTAAGAACACAGGGAGATATGTCGAAAATACGAACACAAAAAGTAGTTTTTTTCTTTCTTCCTCCAAAATTAATCAATATTATTTTATTATTTTAACTATTATTTTAGTATTTTCCTTAGGAGGCCCATTTTAGACCCCAAAATTCCTCTAATGTCTGTTAGATTAATTTTCTTCCCTTTCATGAGCTGCAATAGGAAGGATGAATGGCTCTTCAAAAATTGGCTTTTCAAAAACAATGTAATGCTCTACCCGGTAATTATTTCATGAGCTGTGACAGAGGCCGTAATTGCTTCTTCAAAAATTGATGTGCTCTACTGCCCCTTTGAAATCTTGACAGCACAACAAAATAAAAGTAGTGTGGCGGTGTTGCAACTCTTCAAGATTGCGGCAGCCACAAATCTGGGCGGTGAATGACATTTCATATCTTTGGCATTTAGTGATGTGAACAATGTCTCCTCTTCAGCATTTTAGTAGGAAATTGATCTTGATGGTGGAGTAATTAACCACTTCCAACATTCTCCCCCTTAATTACTACACCCAAAATACATCAAACAAAAACAACTACAGTTTTTACAAAACAACATTTCGACTATAATGCCTGTTGGTCTAAGTCTCAGCAAGGCTTACATCAGTTTTCACATGCTTTGTTGGAACATACGTGGTAATCCTTTTTTTCTATTTCTTTCGACTCCAAACTTTGAAATATGCATACTTTGTTTTCTATTTTATCTTCATCTTTACCTTGATCTTCTTCAGCTCTTGCTTCATTTGTGGCTTGAGCCATTTCTTCATTTTCAGTTGTTTGTTCAAAATATAATATTTCATCATTTATTTCAGCATCAAGACCATTACATTCATCCTTCATGGCCTTTGCAAACCAATCATTAATTTCAATTTCAATTTCCTCATTCTCAGCTTCAGTTTCATCATTATTTGGTTTAAAACGCCAAAATTTAAACCAAAAATAATTTTAATTCTTCATCTTTACTTTATTCTTTACCTTCAATCCATACCTTCAATCCATTATGATCAACTTCAATTGCAAAACATTCTTCAATTTTCTTATCATCATTCAAATTTTCAATGTCCTTTATCCCAAGGACTTCAATCCAAATCTTTTCTTCTGAATACTGCAACATGGGCATACAAAGATCCCATAAGCTATATTCATTCTTTAGACACATTAATTGATAACAATGCCCAATTTATTCACGGCTCCATGACATGAAGGTCTTTTCAACTGATTCTTCAACCAATTTATCTTTGGTGCAATTTTCTTCTTTCAAATCCAACTCATCAATTCCAATATCATCTTCAATAGATTCTTCTTCATCTTCGAATGGTTTCTCACCTGCACATTCAAACGTTTTGTCAACATTATACAAATTATCATACTGTGAGCCATATTGGTTATTTTCCTTTTGTTCTTCTCTGAGAGGTGTCATTATCTCTTCAATCAAATCTGCCTCTATTTCTGCAACAAGGTAATCAACTTTCTTTCTTTTTGCTTCCACAACAAGACTATCATCTTTATCATCATATCTTGGCCTTTCAATCCATTCTTCCAAAAATTTCAATTGTTCATCAAGAACATCATTCCTCATTTTAGTTGCTCTATCTACAACAGAACATACAACATTTTGAGTGTTATCATTATGCCACTCTATCATATCACTGCTTCTGCAATCACCAAATCATCAACATTTTCAGCATCATTATAGATTCATTTTGCTTGTACTTTATCTATTTCATTTACTGCAACTTTTGTGCAATATTCAACAATCTTATCAAATTCTTCAACAAAATTAAAATCATCAACATTTTCAAAAAAATCATAAACAAGTTCAAGCACTTCAACACAGCGCACTTTATCTTTCTTAGCTTTTGGTGTTGCTTCACATACTGCTGATATGGAAGTCTTCACCCTATCACCATGATCATCATTGACCATTACTTCTTCATGGAAAACTTCACAAATACTGGCTCCTTCATTTGCACCTTCTTCATCATTGTCATCGACAACATACATCATTGGAATATTCAAAGAAGAAACTGCTACACTGGCAGTTGCTTCACCTTCAATATTTCACTTATACGCCAAGACTTCATCATTTTATTTCTTTGTACCTGCACAATCACTAACAAACAAATCATTAGCGAAACTGTTGTTCTTTTTTTGTCCTTATCTGCACCATTCAATATCTCTGCAGATTCTTCTTCAAAAATATCACCAACACTTTTTATATCATTAGATACAACATTTTCATGAGTGTGCTTTTCACATGAAGATTTATCATCTTCCTTGTGAGCACCAAATCTATGATTGAAACACTCTTCATTTTCTGCAACATAACTAATGTAGTTTATTTCAAGTCCATCTTTGTCTTTGACTTCTACAACATCTTCAGTGTTGTCTTTTAGATTCATTGTATCTATATGTCCATAATCATCAGATTCAATACATGATTTAAATATATTCATGGACGTGTCCTTCAAGGACTCTTCTTGCACAAATACTTCGTTGTTCTCTTCACACTTGAGAAATTTATCATCTTCATAAACATTATGCATGTTAACCATTCCATCATTTACTTCAGCGACATCCACATCTTTCTCAATAGAAATTTCTTCAAATTATGTTGTTGTTATACAACATACAACAACCTCATGTTCACCTTTAATTTCAACATCATTTTCATCATTCGATATATCAACACAATTGCAATATTTATAAATAATTTGACTATCTTTTGTTGCTTCTCCAAATTTGTCTGTTGAAATGTTAACATGCTGTGACTCAGCCATATAACTCCCCCTTACATCAAAATTTCTCTTCAAACTTTTCCAGGATTTTCTAGCTGTGTCTGCTTCAACAATTACATAAAAAATATTATCATCCAGAGCTTGCTGGATGTAATACAAGGCAAATGCATCCTTTGCCTCATCTTGGAGTTTCTTAACTCCATCCTCAACAAAATTCCATAAACCTATAGCATGCAAGAAAATTTTCATATTAACTGACCAACATTCATAATATTACCTGAGAAATATGGCGGTGGATAATAGATGTTGCTCCATGCATCCTCTATATTTTCTTGAACTTCCTCTACTTCAGCAGGTTCGTCAGCGGCTTCTCCTAGTATTTCTGCGATGGAAAAACCAACTTATTTTGCATTAGCAATACTATTCTTCATATCTTTAAGTCTTCTTCTTTTCCCCATGTCTCTGTTTTCAAATAAATACTTGCACATAATTTAAATTTCTTTTGGATACGTCCTCCCACTCCTCTTTCATGCATAATACCTTCAATTCAAACCAAGCAAACTTCCAAAACATGGAATTCAAGCTGCTCTACCATTAAAATATATGGGAGCTCTCAACTAGGAAGAATATTTTCATTTCAATTTATCAACCTCTATCTGAGGGAACACTCACATAGTTAACTTCATCCATGGACTCCAACATTTTCTTCTTTACACAAGCCACGACCAAGCTTGCTAATTTTAACCAACATACAGATGAGACAAGAGACACTTGTTTCAACCTTCAGCTACTAAATGATGACTCAACCTTTATTTGAGAGAGAACAGGGGCTCTTACCAATACATAGCTAAACATACAAACCAAAATTACTTTTGCTCTTTCTTCGTAGCAGGAAGAGGGCACTGTAGTAAGACTGAACAGCAAAATTTCCAAACCAAATACAAACATTTCAACATACAATCATATGGCTCAATCACAAAGTGAGCACATAACCAACAAATAGAAATTAGGAACACTTAGCTCTGATACCAATTGGGGGGAAGGCAGGGGAGTGCCGCTCCTTCCTTAGCAGCACTTAAAACTTTATGCTATGCACAACTCAAAACAACACTTCAACAATGTACAACTTTTATGTTACAGCCTTTCAGCTATGTATGGCTTCACTGAGAGAGCTCAAAAAATCAACCCAACACCTATAAGATTGTTGCATCTCGTTTGCTACTACTACCGACACTTCCAAGATTTTGTTACAACTAGCTGTTACAGCAAACAACACTTTATACACTTGTTTTAGCTAGCTGTGAGTGTTGATGTCATCTACAGCACGCGCACAACTCACACACAGCTCTGTTGCAGCTAACTTTTAAACAAGTTTCAGATGACCCTGCGTCCATAAACTCAACCTAAATATTCTAGTGAATTAATAATCAACATTCACATCAAATAAACTCTGTTTCATTTAGCTGCTACTGCAGACCAACATCAAAAATAAAAACTGAGTTATCTAACTTAAAAAACAAAGTAATCACAAAAATAACATAATAAAGTTCAGAGTTTCAACTTTGTTTCTATTACTCTGTGATGTGCATCTTCAACATGCTTCTTCGTATTACTTCATATCTTAAACATGATTACAAGCTACGTATTTATAAGATTTTGGCTAAGGTTGTTATTAAACACTAGTTGACCCTTCACTATACAAAAATAAGATTATCTGCTAGTGCTCTGTTACAATCTATTACAGTCTGACATAGTGGAAAACTGTAATGCCTCTTCAGTAGGTTGATGCGCTTTGCTAGCTTAATCAAAACAACTTTTCATAATTTATAAATTCAATATATGTCACATTCATTTTCTTCCTTTTCATGAATGGTGAACAACTCTTCAAAAATTGGCTTTTCAAAAACAATGTAATACTCTGGCCCATAATTATTTCATAAGCCGTGACAGAGGCTCTTCTTCAGAAATCGATGTGGTCTGCTGCCCCTTTGAAATCTTGACAGCACGACAAAATCAAAGCGATGTGGCAGTGATGCAAATCTTCACGATTGTGACAGCCACAAATCTAGGCTGTGAATGACATTTCATATCTCTGGAGTTTAGCTATACAACGTTGCCTCTTCAGCATTTCAATAGGCAATTGATCTTAACGGTGGAGTAATTAACCACTGCCAACACTATTAACAACAAGCTTACATTATGTTGATTTTGATACTACATGTAAGATTCACACAACAAACTATGAGTTAGAAATTTATGTAATTTTATGATATTTGGTGTTACTTCCATGATCTGAAAATGGACAAGAGATCCTTGATTAACTTCAGAATTTCTTAATTAACAACCAGAAATCGGCACTAAAAATGTAGTTTTCTATCAAAACAAATATTTCAAAAATATACATAAAACATATAACGTAAAAGAAATCAGGTTTCCTAACAGAGTTCACCAAATCTTGTCTACGTCTCGTGATCCATTCCAACTGGAACTAGGGTCGGTTTATTGCCCCTTCTTTCAAATAAACGATGGACCCTTCTCGTCAACTTACAACTGCTCCTTCAAAGCAATGTCAACCAACCTTGTCCATGCTAAAGAAAGACACAAATGGAACCTTATCGTGGTGTATCAATTTTCCCACGAAGTTTCTCCATACATAAAATATTACATATAGATTCTATCAACTCAACTCGTCAAAAATCCGTAAAGATCCGAGACTCTTACTAACTCGATATGGATATCAAATTTTACACAGATCTTTCCCAAGTTTTTCATTGCCTAAAAACATGATCCCTCTCATTCTCAATCATACGGGTTTATAGGCTCTATCAATCCAACCAAATAGACTTCAAAATCAACACAAACTCGGATTCAATCTTATCCCAAAGTTTGAGGTACAATATTTAATTAAGTTTTTACAAATGTTGAATTATTCAATGGTCTTCCCATCGTATCCAACCGTCATTTTCCAACCTGATATGATTAATATTTGCAGGCTCAACGTGTTATTGTGGATCAACACACCAGCCATCTATATGAATCATCGACCCGCCATTTAATGTGGATCAGCAACCCACCACCTTTAAACATGGATCATCAAGCTAGATATAAAGCCATGTCACAGGGTTAGACAATCCATTATGATTTTAACATGGTGATTGATTGTGTAACGCAGCGAGTTATCGTCGGAGTTGTGGGAGCTCGCCATCGTGATTGTGTCCTCTGTGTAGAAACTTCTTGTTACTACAATGCTAAGAGTATTGGATCCTCCACTCTCAACAATGCCCTTTTCAATATGCTCACGCAGAAGTGGACATGGTTTACATGTGTGAACTCTTCATGCAACCAATGTGTTCCAGCATATATTACATGCTAACGATCAAAGGGCCACCATTTTCTGTCTTTCTCTGAAACGATGAAAGGACAGCGAAGAATTCAGTGTCTAGTTCTCGAATGGCTTCTCATTCAGAATAAGGCACCTCCATGATGAATTATCTTCTCATCATCGGTGGAAGGAGGAATCTTGTATTGGCATGCTTTCCACTATGACTATCGGGCGTCTCATCTCCAAACAAAATAAAAGTGATAATTCTTTAGTGACCACCGTATGCAGTATTTTGGATGATCGATGTGATAGAGTTGTTCACTTGTGGCGGAATACTTTACAACTGACAGCAGCTTACGGGTTCATTTGGAAGCCGCCCTCTTCTGGCAACACGAGATCCTCCTCTACCGAGATATGGCGTCTCTCTTCTTGAGTATTACAAAGAAAATTCTCATGCACGATACCACACACGGTGACCCGATGGTTGTTGTAGCATGATATTTTATGGAATGTCTTGGTTGAACATCACTGGTTAAAAGAAAACAATCTACAAGTGAAAACTGAACAGTCTTTGTTTTCTAGATTCATGTTCAATGATCCTCCTGGATCATTCCAAGTTCCCCATAGTATTTGGTAAGACACAATATGTTCAAATATATTGAAGAAATATAATTTTTGTGTAGATGGCGTCATTTTATACACATGCCAGATCTAAGTTGTTGGAAGAAATTACATATTTAACTCAGGAGCATTTTCCATGTGAATTGAAGGCCCCTTCCAATTTTCAGCAATAAAACAAAGAAGTTCAATGTACTTATTTTCAGAAAATCCTTTCAACCAACCTGATGACCGAATACAGGGAGAATACCAATTGTTCAACACATTAACCCTGCCAAAAAAATTGAAGTTGTTATAAAACTCTTGTTTATCAAGTAACGATGGAAAATGTGTATATTACAAGAAAATAAATTATTGTGGTCTCTTTGTTCACCTTTTCCTCTTGATTTATTTAGAATTCGTTTACAATCCATTAGCAGGATCTCATATTTTATTGCTTTACATAAATGTGTATCCTCAAATCTAGCATCACATAAAATCACTTCCTTAGATTTCAATTAGGTATGAATGGAATCTCTAAGTTCTGGTAGTTATGGATAATGAGGAGTGTCATAGAGACGACATCTAAAGACCTGGGTTTTTTTATGATAGAGGCCCATCACCACTTATAAGAATGTTGAAAAAATAGCTAATGGAACACAATTAATGATTCCCTATTTCCACTTGTTAGTGAAAATGATAATTTATATAGACAAAACCAGTAAGAAATATACCTATATTATAGATGGAAATCCAGTTACCATTTCTAGGGGAAGAAAAACATAGATTCCGACAGCCACCATATTTCCTCCTGCAAGTCGTTCACCCAATGGAAAAACTAATGTAATAGCCCGTTTTTTGACATCTTACCTCTCGTAAACCCTACACTCTACTCAACCTTACACTCGTCTTCCATAGGAAACTATTGTGTCCACGTGTAATAACTACATTTATTCATCGAAAATCGATCCTGTTTTGCTAACAAATGTGAAATCAAGGATTCATTAACATTGCTCTAAGAATTTCTATGGTCAAATATTGTATAGATCGTGGTAAGATCCATATGTTCCAGCTTTGAGACCAAGATAGAGATTCAAAATGAATACTATAAAGTTGTTCCTTTATAGCTTCAACCTTGTAGGGGTAGAACTATAGCAATATTGGGAAGCTGGAATCCATAAATTTATTCCAAGTTGTGTTATGCATGGCATATTTTCTATCCATTCAAGAATAATATATTCAATCTTAACATAAGGGGGATTTTATTGAATCTTATTCTATGTCTAGTTTGAAAATGCAACGTTGGCTTGCCATTAAGAAAATGGTATTCATCAAATACTTGAAAAAAAAGTGTTTCCATTCAAAATAGGAATGAAATCTACACGGTTGTATATTTGTAGTAATATATAATTTAGCAAAAATAAGAGTGACTATATGGTTTCAACAAAAGAGAATTTGAAGCACTCATATTTTATACCTTTTCTCCAATATAACCACCTTCCCTACTATTCTTTTTCGTGTAGTGTCACGCTTCCTATAAAATCATGATTATGTTTTTGAAATCCCTTCTCATTGTTAAAATACAACAAGGTAGAAGAAGAACCTACACCAACTACATATTGAATTGTACTCATGAACTTGAACCAAGGTTCCACATACCAAGAATAGTCATTGTCCTCCACATGTAACAATTTTCCCCTCTTGGTGTCTATATATTACACTAAAGGCTTCGACACCCATACATGGTATTATGTTGGTTGTATTTTAAAATTTCTTTCCCACCCTTATTCCCTTTTGTGGATTTATTCCAACGACATTGTTTCCGCTTAGCCCTCTCTTCCAGTGATAAATTTCATAGTCATTTTTTGTTGGATTGTGCACATCAAATTAGAAAAATTACAACATTTATTTACCAATGGGTATTCCCCTAGAACCCTAGATAGACGATATTTGAAGCCCTAGGTTGGCCATTTTTGGAATTCATGGATTCCCTAGAAACTACTAGTGAAGAAATAGGTATGTGGGTAATAAAAACTCTCCAATAGAACCTTATCTCTATATATATCTCATAATCCCCATATCCATATACACTTAACACCCCCTCTCTCCTTACCTATAACCCCCTCTCTATCTCTCATATACTCCCCCTCTCTCACACACACTCTGTTCCTCTCTCTGTCACCTCCACCATCTCCTATCCCCTACCCATCTCTCACTTTTCCAACCTCATAAAACCCCCCCTATCTCTACCTCTAACCCCTTAACACGCTTGTATCTATCTACTTCTTACCCCCTACCAACTGTTAAAGTATTGTAACTTTGGAAGATATCCCATATATATTGATTGTATTCCTCCTTCAGGAGATGATTTTGGTCATGTAATATTCATTCAAATAATCAATGTAAACCTCAGGTTGTAAGTCAACTTAATAGTACCCAAGTGTCATTATAATAAATATTATTTTTAGTGACGTACTAGACAAGTCTTCCCTACTAGGTTCTAGGTCAAGTGAAGAGATAAATATAAATAGGGAGCTGCTTCCCTTCATTTTCACACACTCACTCAAGTAAGTTTGGAAGGGAGAGAAGAACAAGTGTGCGAGGAAGAAGAGAGAAGTAGTTTTCTTTGGTTTTACACTGCTCTAGTTGAGTTCTATACTGAGTAAGTTTTGTGGGGTTTTATCCCTTGTGGTTTCTCCAAGGAAAATCCTTTTTCTTTATGTTGCGTTGCTTGTTGGTCTTTCAGTGATCCTAATATTGAAAATTGTTTTGAGATATGATCTAAGAAATTAAGAAAACTTACCATTGTATCATATCCACCCTGAAGAGAGATACTGCATAGCTAGGGTTTTTTATTCTGAAAAAAATCCCTCGAGAGATCAACTGGAAAAGAGGGCTCACTCAACTCTCCCCCAAAAGGTGCATCTTTCTGTGAAAACATAACTGAATTCCAAGAAGTTTCAGTTTTGGGCTACTACCGGGAAGAACTAGGGATTTAGTTTTCCTCGTACCCCATCATCAATAGCATAAATAAGAAAGATACAGTGTAGCTCATCTTGGGATGGTGCATATTTTCCATCACTCATCCCTACGAGTGATCTCAACTATAAAATTAGGGTTTCTTCATCAAACCCTAGGTCATCCCGAAGAAGGTTAGCTAGAATTTGTATTCATCAAGTAAGTATTACTTCCTCTAATTACATTTAAAGTTCTCATTCTGTTAAAATATGGCAAAGAGTACCAAGCTAGATGAGAATATTGAGGGCAATGAAAACTTTAGAGCATGGAAGTATCATATCATGCTCATCCTAGAAGAAAATGATCTAGAATGATTTATAAAGGAGGAAGTTGTAGAACAAGAATAATATGAAGCTAAGTCTAATTAGAAGAAGGATATGATCAAGGCTAAGAGGATCATATCTAACTCTGTCAAAGATAATTTGATTCCTCAAGTATCCTCAAGAAGGACACCAAATGAATTGTGTGATGCTTTATCCATCTTATTTGAAGGAAGAAATATTAATAGAAAAATGTCCTTGAGGAATCACCTAAAAAGTTTAAAGGATCAAAAGATAAAAACCATGGAATCATACTTCACAAGGGTAACTCAAATCAAGGATCAGTTGGAATCTATTGGTGATTTTTTTCTCCTCGGAAAAAACCGTAATTTTATATCATCATATTGAGAACAAAATTACATTCAGAATATACACATGCTGTGTATTTTGAGAGAAATAAATATACGCATAGTATATTTTCTGCGAAAAAGAACCTCTGTAAATTCCTCACAAAAAAACGAATCTATTGGTGATATGGTTGAAGAAGCAGAAATCTTAATGACTGCCTTGAATGGTCTTCAAGAGATTGGGAATCCTTTATCCAAGGAATTTGTTTAAGAATAAGACTGACAAAGTTTCGAAAGTTATCGAAAGAATGTGTTCAAGAAGAATAAAGAATAGCAACCATAGAAGATAAGATAAATGAAAATGAGGATCAATCTTTTACAGTCCATACCAAAGGAAAGAACAAGAAAAAGAGTTATGACCATCCTCCTAGAAGAACTCAAGGGTTTAAGAAGTCCAAGAAATACTTCTCAAATTTTGAATGCTTCCCTTGGCATAATATGGGACACATTTCTATAAATTTTCCCATGAAGGAATAATGAGTCAAGAGGAAGAAAAAAATATTTCAGGCCAATGCCGCTGAAGAGAGCGATCAAGAAGATGAGGAAAGAGCTAAGGAAAATGAAGATTCTTGTGAAGAATATGTCTCAAGATCTATGCACTCACAGTTTCAGTCTCAGCATGAAATGATACCTATTTAGTATATAGTGGTTCCTCCAAGCACATCATAGGTTAAAAGGACTCACTCTCATGTCATGTACAAACAGAGTACCCACTCAAAGTAATGCTTGGATATGATTACCAATATCCTATAAACAAAATGGGATAATCCTCCTATAAGTTGGAATTTGGTAAGTCCACGAAGATGAAGGATGTCATGTATGTCCGAGGATTAAAGAAGAACCTTATTTCTATATCAGTCTTAGATAATAAATGGTTCATATTTTTTTGTGGATGGAGAATTCCTCATGTGGAAAAAGGGAAAAAATATCGATGATGGAATATTGATTCGAGTGGAATAAGGAAGACTCTACATATTAAAGGGACATGTAGATTCAACATTGATGTCTAGTACCATGAGCCCATGTGAGCTATGGTATTGAAGAATTTATTATATTCATTACAAATCATTTCCAATTGTCAGTAAGGTTGTGATAGGTTTACTAGAGATTCAGATAGATCATGAATGGGTGTGCAAAGTATATGCACAAGGAAATGATACCAATAACCCTTATCCAAATAGTGACATCTAAGAAAAAGGGATCTTAGATATTATTCATTCATATATATGTGGGACAATGCAAACTACTTCATTAAGAGGGTATGGTTACCATGAATCCTACTACTGCAAAACTTGGATATATTTCTTGAAGAAGAAGGATAAGGTGTTTAAAAGCTTCAAAGAGTTTAAGTCCCTTGTAGAAAACCTCTTTGAAAAGAGGATCAAGATATTAATATCAAATAATGGAGGATAATTCACATCAAGTGAATTCAATGAGTACTACATAGAAGTTGGGATTGAGAGGGATATCACCATTCCCTATAATTCACAACGAAATGGTGTAGAAAAAAGGAACAATATATCTATCATGGAAGTTGTAAAAGCTATGTTCCATGATTAAGATCTACCTATGTACCTATGGGTATAAGCATCCATAACAACAATATATCTACATAACAGAATCTCCCATAGTACCCTTGGAAACAATAATCCAGAAGAGATGTTTACATGAGAAAATCTTGAAGTCATTCATCTAAAGATATTTGGTTTCCTGGAATACATACACATTCCCAAGGAGAAAAGATCAAATCTATACCATTCATGAAAGAAGGGATTGTTTGTAGGATATAGTGAGAAAAAAAAATCTTATCGAATCTATATCCGAGGATATCGTTAAATTGAACTAAGTAGATATTTCACCATTGACGAAGATATACCCTTCAGAAAATCAAAGAAAGACATGGAAGATGAAGAGGATCATGAAACTCCCAAAGATGCAGAATCTGCTAAACCAATCAGAAATGAAGAAGAAGAAGAATAGATTTCTGAGGATCATGACATAACAAAACCTCAGGGACCTGAAGAATTTCCCAGTGAAATTATATCACATAAGAGAAGGTTTTCCTAGGCTCGTGAAGTAATTGAAGAAGAAAAAATACACGGTGTCCTGGAAGGAACCATCAAAGAAAGAAAGAAGCCAAATCCATACCTTATTTATGTGGCTTCGATGTGTGATCTCGTTGATAAAGAGCCAACATGTTTTGAAGAATCAACAAAGTATAAGGAATGGGTTGGTTCTATGTTCGAGGAATACCAATCCGTTATAAAGAATGATGTATGGGAAATAGTACCAATAACAAGGGACAAGTCAGTGGTATCCTCGAAATGGATATACAAGGCAAAGAACTCATCATATAGTAATATAGAGAAGTACAAGGAAACATTCATAGCTCGCACATTCTCCCGGAAGGAAGGGACCGACTACGAGGATACCTTTGCACTAGTGGCTAGGCACACCTCAATTAGAACCATCCTTCCCTTGGCATATAATATGAAGTTTAAATTACATCAGATGGATGGAAATACAACCTTCGTAAATGGATTTATAGAATAACAATTATGTATCAAACAACAACAAGGTTTTGAGATAGATGTTTAGGAAGCCCATGTATGTAGACTCAAGAAGGAATTGTATGGGTTAAAGCAAGCACCTAGAGCATGGTATGGAAGAATTGATGGATTCCTGATGAGTTTGGGTTTTACCAAGAGTAAAGAAGATTCCAACATCTACTATAAAGTTGAGGGTGATGGACTTATGATATTACTACTATATGTAGATGACCTATTCCTAACAAGAGAAGATAATCCCATCAAGGAATTTACGAATAAGATCAGAGCATAATTTGAGATGAAAGACCTTGGAATGATGCACTATTTTCTAGGTCTTGAAGTATGGTAGTATCCGAACGATATTTTCCTAAACCAAGGAAAATATGTAGTATAAATCCAAAATAGATTTGTTATGATACATTGCAAGGCTATGACCACTCCAATGACAACGAATTTGAAGCTATTAAATGATGGCACTTCGGAAATAATAGATGCCACCTTATAAATACAAATTATTTTTTCTCTAATGTACTTAACCAATACAAGACTAGATATATGTTTTGATGTAAACAATCTAAGTCAATATATGGTGAATCCAAAACATATTCACCTAGTAGGAGAAAAACATGTAATGATAATATAAAGGGAAATTTAGATTATGGTCTCAGATATGCATCAAATGGAGAGGTCAGATTACATGGTATTACCGATTCAAATTGGGAAGGAATTGTTGAAGATAGAAAGGGAACTTCAAGATGTTGTTTTAGTTTGGGATTAGTCATGATCTCTTTGCTCAATAGAAAGCATTCTAGTATTGCACTTAGCACGGTAAAAGTTGAATACATTGCAACATGCTCAAGTTGTAGTGAAGCAGTATGGATTCACAATATGTTGACATGATTATTTGATGTAGATATAGATGTTATTTCTATCCTTTCTTATAATCAAATTTGTATTAAGATGAAATAAAACCCATTGTTTCATGATAAGTCAAAACATATCAAAGTTAGATATCACTACATCCAAAATATGGTGCAAAACAGAGATGTAAATATGAAGCATGTTTCTATAGACGAACAAGTGGCATATGTATTTACTAAGTCATTGTCAAATGTAAAGTTTGAATTCTTTCGATACAAGATTGTCATAGTATGGAAGGACCTCCCTCAAAAGAGGGAGTGAAGAATATAGTAGAAGGATGCAATGGTGGTAGCTCACCCTAGAGTAGCATACGTCTGGATAGGCTTGTTGGCCCGAAAGGGTTAGTAGGTTAGACGAGACCTATTGATCCTAGGGGGATTAGTATGTTTGGATAGCACTTATTATCCCAAGAGGGTTAGTAAGCCAAAACAAGGCTTGTTGGTCCCAAAGAATATCCATTTGCATGACTAGGATTGTTGACTCTAAAGGGTTAGTAAGTTAGAAAAAATTCCTGGATGGATCTACCAGAGAGCTGACCAAGATACTACTCCAAGATGGTTAGTGGGAAAGATGTATTTTTAGTATTCCTATACTGGCGTAGTAGGTTCAGTTTTCTTATATTGATGTTGTTGTGAAGTTGATGAGATAGTTTCTGTATTCCTATATTGTTGTAGCAGGTTTAGTATTTTCATGTTGATGATTGTTGTGATGATTGATGAGATAGTTTCAGTATTTCTATACTAATGATGATGATGTTGTCTCAATATATTTATGCTGATGATGGTGATGTTTCATCATATGTATGTTGATGATGCAAATGATGATCTAGCATTTATTGATGAAGTTGTTTTAGCTTTAACATGATGTTGTTGTTGTTTCAGTATTTACATACTGATGTTGGAGATGATGTTTTAGTATTTATATACTGATGTTGAAAATGATGTTTCAATATTTATATATTGATGCTGCAGATGATGTTCCAGTATTCACATACTGATGTAGTGGAAGAAGATTCAGTATTCACATACTTATACGACAGAAGATGATTCAGTATCCACATACGGATATTGTAGAAGATGATCAAGTACACATAAAAGATGATTCAGTATCCACATATTGATGTTGTAGAATATGATTAAGTATTCACTAACTGTTGTTGCAGAAGATGATTCAGTATCTAAATATTGGGGTTGTATAAGATGATCCAGTAGTCTCATGTTGAGATAGATGATGAAGATGTATGATGGTGTTCTAAAACTTCTTATGAAAAATAGAGACTCACCACTCAGATGTACAGTTGTGTTACTAGTTTCTACCTTGGTTAAATACCTTCCTAGTTAAGAGGGAGTGTGTTAGCACTCACAATCTAGCCCTAGTTGTGAAAGGAAAAACCCAAAGGTAACCACAAAACCAATGTTTAGTATAGAAAGGTGGCTTCTTTCACTCCATAGAGGGATCTCTCAATATTTTTCTCACAAGGCCAGATATATAAACAAGAAATAAAATTTAATATTGTTGATGGTTGAAACAAGTGTACATTGGGCATGGAGTCAAGAAGGGAAATCATATTTACAGTGTTGTTGCATATGAAACTTAACAGAGGAAAGGTAGCAATCTGATTACAATCAAAATGCTTTTTTTTCTGGTGATATGGAGGAATATTAGAGACAATCTGTTAATGTGGGCATCTAACAACGATGAATCCACCATTAAATTTAGATGAAAGGATTTTGTGATTGCTTATAAGTAATAGAACAAAGCATATGAATATGAATTATGAACTATTGTAAACTCATTCAAGCATGAAAGGAAAACATAATGGAAGATTTAAACTAGAAGCACATGAACATAAAGGAAAGAAAGTATAGACTGTAATAAAGACAACATAGGAATCTTTGTTAAAGGCCAGCTTTGGGTGAGCTTTGGCTTTGTAATTTTATTAATCTAATGAATGTCTATTACAATAGTAAATATCATGGGTTCCAACCCTTGTTCTATTAATAAAACTTGCTTAAATAGAAAATGTTTCTCCATGAGTCGATAACTAACTAATAACTGTTCTGAAAATAATCTAAAAACTGCTAAATAATTAGTCTTCAAATGGTCTTCGACAATTCTTCAATAAATATTCATTAAATACTGATCTGCATAGGATGTATATATTTTTTCTATACTTCTCAATTGTATTCCAATGGTTGACATTTGGAAGCTCCAAGATGGCCATTTCATTTTCCAGCACTCTTAGGTACACGTGGTCTTTGTATGAAATCTCTAATAGTTCTACACAAGTGGCTCTAAAAGTGTGTAAAATCTCAAAATATTTAGCCAGCTTGTCCATTATTGTCTTCCCGGACAAGGAATGCTTCATATCCTCAAAAATGTTGTGATCTAGTCTACACCTTACAAATTAAGCATGATATTTTGTTTAAGAGAACACTCTACCTTTTTGTTCTAGAATAAAGGTACACCCTTTTTAACAATTGTGTAAATACATCAATGAACAATTTACCTAATGAGTCATGATATCGATATTTTCCTATTTTTTCTTTTATTGGATGCAAAATAAAGAAAAATGGCAACCCCTCAATATCATAGGGCCTTCTCTGTGGTATTCAAATGTCTCAGCTCACCATCTGTACTGATTCTTTCAAAATAAATAAATATATACAACTAGGGTACAAAAATTACCTTCTATTGCCACCTTTCACACACCTGGGTCAAGTGGTAGAAATATTCAAGCCACTCGATGTGTCCTTTGGGGTGAGTCTCGAGTCAAGGCTGTCACCTTGTTCTTGACTCCTCCATTTAGGCTCAACTCCTAACGAAGACAAGGGGGGAGACCCTATGAAGTTACTAAGGCTAAATTTACTTAGTATGGTGATGTTAAACTGAATGAGTTACTTAGGAGTTTGAAAATTAACCATAAACAACCATAGATGACAAGATACAAAATGAACACACGAAAGCACAATGCTGAGACACAATATCTATATCTATATCTATCTATCTATATATATATATACAACAAGAAAATAACTAGTGCCTTAAAATGGAGTCAAAAGAAAATCAATGTACATGTATGTGCTTGGAGTGAATGTTTTGCAATTTCCTCTTGGTATGTTTTAAGTTAATGTGAAATATGAGTTGATTGAAATTAGGTGAAGG
This sequence comes from Pseudotsuga menziesii, assembly GCA_001517045.1. Taxonomy (NCBI): domain Eukaryota; kingdom Viridiplantae; phylum Streptophyta; class Pinopsida; order Pinales; family Pinaceae; genus Pseudotsuga; species Pseudotsuga menziesii. Next base: position 254,239 of record LPNX010741143.1, on the reverse strand, counting down.
GGTGGACTCCAGATATACCCGAGAGTACTTGGAGTATGTTCAAAACTAAACCTTAACAGCTACTCGCAAGGAATATGTGGGCTGAATGGAGTCTCTAGGGCTATTGTTCATAACACACTCGTTAGGGTGTGACAGAGATCGGTGCCCCGAGGTCACCTTTCAGGAGTTCTCACTTCCTTTCGGTGTTTTGCCACCATAATGGTTTGATCTAGGTGTTAGATTTTCACTTGATGGTTTGTCAATTTGGGAGAGTGAATCCTAATTATTCTAGTCAATCAAGTGCTTTTGATATAGCTTGAGTGTTCATACAAACCGCATCCAAGTGCAGAGCATACACACTGGAGTCTTGTCAATTTTAGTAAATTTTGAGATGGGTGTTCTTATTAAAAAGAAAACCCTCCAGGAACCTCTTTCGATCCAAGTGGAACTCAATCAGCGAATCAAGGAGGGGTTAATTTTATAATAACTGAAGAAACAAATGCTGAAAAGGAAAACACAAATACACAATTTCAGTTTTCTAATTAGTCCTACCATGCATCTCTTTCCCCTTTCGGGTCAATCGGGAAGTCGTGGGGTAAGTATTAAGATTAATTTGAAATCTCAAATATGGAATATGAAATTGATAATAAATCAAAGTATAATACCCTGCAGATTAGAACTACGCTAGTTTGTAAAAAGAAAGGAAAGAAAAGCAAAACGGAAACACGGACACAAATCCCCCCAGGGGGGATGGTGAATAGGCTCGAAAGAGCCTATTCGAAATGACCTTTTATTTTTATTAGCAGTGATTTACAATATAAGAAAATTAAAATTGATGCAGTTTGGTCCTTGTTATCTGGGATCCAAAGGCTTACAACAAGCTTGTAACAAGCTAGAATTAAAACACAGTGGTGGGGGAAGCTTCCGGGAAGGTCCAGTTCGTCCAACAGTTGGAAATTTGGTAGAGTCTCATTCTTTTTTTATTAGAATTGTTAAAAAATAACAAGAAATCAAAATCAAATGTTCCCAAACACACTTTGAAAGTGTTTTTGGTCACTACACTAGTTACCGGAAAAAACCTTAAGTAAAATTTTGTTAAGTTGGGGTAATCTAGTTTTGCAAAAAGGAACCAAGGAAAGCAAGCTTTCCTTGGGATCTTGGCTTTCTGTTTGGACAGACAGTGAGATGTGCACTTTTATTGTAGAATATTAAACTTTAAATTACAACAAAGGAAACTACCTTAAAAGTAAGCTATGAATTTTCATTAAAATGCTTGCAAAAAGAGGATAATTTCAGCTAGATCTCTTAAAATATAACTTTATATGGGAAAAAAAAAATTGAGATCTAAACTTAAGAAATGATCTTACTAACTATATCTATATGTAATTTTCTTAATGAGACAGATCTAAGCAATAAGAATCTTTAAAAGTAACCAATTTGAAGAGAAATTAAGATTTTGAAGGAGGAAGAGAGAGAAAGAGTGTCTGAAGCCTGAGAATATTGGGCTTTGGATTCTGCTTTGGTGGAACACCGAGGGACTATGTCATTCAGAAGATCTTGAAGATGAGGAAGATGCAAACCAGCTCAACCTCTTCTATAAGCGAGATCACATGCAACTTAGAAATCCTTGCACAAACAGATGGTTAAAATATAGGTGCTGCTGGAAGAGATAATTGGAAAGCACGCAATTAAACTTAAAATACATACAAATCCAATAGATCTAAAACAAGTAGCAGTAAGAGCATAAATCAAACTAGAATAAATTCTTACCCTAATAGGAGGGAGCTCTCTCCTTCAAGGCAAATAATTAAACAACAAAAGCAATGATAAATAAAACAGATTATACCTCATAAGCATTTGAAAATCAACATCCACACATGAATATCATTACACCATATATCTTGCCTCCAAAGCTTCTTTATTCTAGAATAATAAACAATATAGTACAAGAGAAATAGAACCTTAATCCCAGTTCTAACTAGAAATGGAAGAGGCTGCTTGTGCTTTGATTTATACACAAACCAGGAGATCCAGCCGACGGGGGACGCAAATCCCAAGGAGATAGATCAAATCAGCTGAGGGAGAGTCAATCAATGCATATTTGAAGCTGAACTGAGGCTAATTGTCAAGAAAGGGCCTTATTTAGCTGACACATCAACCCATAAACCGACACATTAGTCCACAAAGCTCCCAGGAGAGCCCACACATCTGGAGGAGAGAGAGAGGGCATAATTCCCCATAAAGACCGTTGAAGATCAACTCTGGATCTAATTTGATCACCTCCTTCAGTCAAGGATTTGTCAGATCCAGTCAATCTGGTTCAGATCTGACTGATTTCAATCAAATCGGCTGAGAATCCACTGATCTATGATTTTGAATTTGCTCCATTATTCATCAATTTATTAATTAAAATAATCAATAATTGATTTTTGGGGCTTTCTGACCTGAGTGATGGAAAATCACTCAAAACTATGAAATAGTGGGTCCATGGGGGTTTACATGGTGCTCTTAGCTTGAAAATGAGCACCTACATGACTGAAATTGATTATTTGGCCCACTTTTATTACAAAATCAATTTTTCCAATTAAACTATTAAAAAATAGCCTAAGTTTTGGAAAAATTAAATTTTAATAAAAAAAATTGAAAAATTGAAAAAACCTATGGGGACTTAGACATGTTCATATGACTCGACCATGATGTCTATCATGTTTATACATTGAAACATAGACTCTAATAACCTCAATAGGCCTAAATTCCAAGCCTACCACCCCAACTTCAGAGTCATGGAGTGAAAGACTCGAAAATTATCAGTCGTTTATTCAACAACCTATAATAACCAAGGGAGAAAACACCATGGGCTGATCGGATTGACAAATGAAGTCTAAGAGACCGAGTCTTTTACAGACGCTATCATGCTAGAACATTTATTACAATTCCCCCATGTGGTATGAACATGTGATATAGTACAACAAGCACTTCCGAGAAGTACTTCCAAATGTCTTCTAAAGTCCGAACAAGTTATCCTTGTCCGGTTCACCAGGATCACTTGAGAAAAACCACTAAGTACAACTTAGGTGGTAACATTCTGGCTCCATCTAGGAACACATTCTCTGACTGATCTTCTGTTCAGATAAGAGGATGTGAGAAATCCGCAATCTCTGGGTCTTGCATAGCAATTAGAGTTTGTTAGTAACATGTATGTATAAAAAATTAACTAGAAAAGCAAACTGATGTACATAATTTATCTATGATGTTCAAAAGGAAATATTTTACAAATCTAATATACAAAGGAAAATTTTCAGACATGGTACAAAATAACTATAATACAACAATATCTATGATACAACAACATGATATATAAAATTTAGAAATACATGCAGGGCAAGGTTTAGAAATTGGCCCTGAAACCACTGATGCCAATAAAGGCATCAAACTCTCTCGGAAAAAAACAACTTGAGGAGGAAACCATTCACTGGCAGGCTCAACCATTCTCCTTCTAGGTCATTTAGATAGAAGGAGTTCATTCCTACTATTTCATCGATGATGTACGGTCCCAACCATAAGCTATCGAGCTTTCCATGTTTCCCAGGTTTCTCCCGTCATTTTTCCCAACGCAAAACTGTGTCACCTACTTGGAAGGATCCTAGCCGGGTAGACTTATCAAAGGTTCTCTTGACCTTGTCTGAGTTTCTGATAATCTGGTCAAGAGAATTTCTTCTACTCTCATCTAGCTCAATCAACTGGTTTATTTTATTCTGAATGGCCTCTTGATTTGAGCTGAAGGTATGAAGAAGCTGAAAATTGGAAGCTTTAAATGGACTGGTAAGGTGACATCTAGGCCATAGACTAGTTCCAAAGGGCTCCTCCTGGTTGAACTTTTCTTGGTAATTATGTAGGCCCATAATTCTAATTTGATCTTGCTATCACAAGCCTTCTTATTGTCACCCACAATTTTCTTTATTATGGTCATGAAGTTCTTGTTACTTGATTCAACTAGACCGTTTCCTTGGGGGTAGTAATTGGATGAGTGGGATAGGACAATGTCGTATTTGAAACAAAAAGAGGATATCTCATAGGAAACAAAGCACGGGCCATTATCCATGATGATTCTGGCTGGCACACCAAATCTTGTGATAATCTTATCTTCTAAGAAATCCATGGCTATAGCATCGGTTTCCTTCTTGGTGGGTATCGCCTCTACCCACTTGGTAAAATAGTCAGTGGTTGTAAGAATCCAATAATAACCATTGCTCGAGTTATATTTGAACTTACCGATGAAATCAAGCCCCCATTGCTAGAAAGGGGCTTGGACTACTATTGGATTTAAAGGCAAGGCTTTCATTTGTTTCTTTTTGGTGAATAACTGACACTAGGGGAAAAATCTGATAGCATTGTGCACATCTAAAAATAGGTTCAGCCAATAGTATCATACTCTAAGGATTTTATTGGTGGTTGTTTTTTCTACAAAATGTCCACCACAAAATCCTGAATGGAACTCAACCATGAGTTTCTTGGACTCAGGTTCATCGACACATCTAAGTATTAAACCATTGGGGTTTCTCCAACCCAAACCATCTTTTGTCAAATAATACTTAGTTGATTTTAACCTTAATGCTCTTCTTCTATGGCCAAGTAAGTGATCGGGGCATGTAAGGTTGCAGAGGAAAAATATAATGTCGATGTACCAAGGGTGCTGCTCTAATCTTCGAAGCTCATCTGATACACTTTGTTCTGAATCAATGTTCTAGTAGATTATCCCTAAGGCCTTTTCATTTCTCTGGGTCAACATTTTTGCAATACCTTGTCCCTTAATTAACTCTGTAGGTTTTATCTCCAAATCATATTCTTGAATCTTTGAAACCCACTTACCCCTGATTCCTAGATAATCTTGTTGAGACATGATATCCTTGATAGCTGCATGGGGTACATATCCAATTATTTTGTAGTAACCTATATAAGTTCTGAAATGTTTAAGGGACATGACAAGAGTGTAGGACTGTTTCTCCATTGTGGTATACTTCAACTCTGAATTATGCAAGGATCTATTCATAAAGGCTATAGGTTGCTCTTGTCCCTCCTTATTCTTTTGAAGCAAAACACCGGCAATGGTGTCCTCTGAGGCAAAGGAAAATATCTAGAATTCCTTGGAATAATCTAGACTAATCAAGACCAGGGACATGGATATGGAATTTTTGATAGACTTGAATGCAACTTTCCCTTCATATGCCCACTCAAACTTAGCATCTTTCTTTAATAACTTTTGTAGAGGTTTCATTAATTCTGCTAAATTTGGGATGAATCTTCTTATGAAATTTATCTGACCATTAAAAGACTGGAGAGATTTTAGATTCTGAGGCAATGGGACTTTCTTAATGGATTCAACTCTCTCAGGATCAACATTGACACCATCCTTAGAAATGATGTTTCCCAACAACTTGCCGTCATCAACTCCAAAGATTGACTTGGCGGGGTTCAAGGAAATACCATATTTTTGACATCTTATAAAAACCTGCCTAAGATGACTTATGTGGTAAGATATTTCCTTTGAAAAAACAGTTAAGTCATCTTGATATATTTCGATTATTTTTCCTATAAGTTCTTTGAAGGAAAATTCCATGGCTCTTTGGAAGGTGGCACCAGCATTGAATAAGCCAAAAGGCATTCTTAAAAATTTATAGGTACCCCAAGGTGTAGTGAATGTAGTCTTATGTTGATCCTCCTTATTTACCAACACCTGGTTATAACATGAAAATCCATCCAATATGGACATCATTCCTGATCATGTTACTCTTTGAAGCAATGTTTCCATGTCGGGTAATGGGTAATTAAATTTGAGGCATGGTGTATTCAGATTTCTAAAATCTATACATATTCTAATTGACCCATTCTTCTTTCTAACCACAATGAAGTTGGAGCACCAAGATGAATGTATTGTAGGTGCTATGATCCCTGCTGCTAACATCTTCTAAAGTTCCTTCTACATAATGGGGGCTAACTTAGTCTTTATTTGCCTAATTTTTTGATAGAAAGGTTTGACCTCCTTAGCTTCTTCTGTGAGCGGAATAGTGTGTTGAAACACATCCTCCCGATAGACTTTAAGCTCATCATAAATAAAGGCCAACACATCTCTATACTCTTTGATTAACTTGATCAAATTGTTCCTTTCCTTTTTTGAAGTACCTTTTCCGATTTTTATTAACTTGGGGTCTTTGTTAGTTCCCATTTTTATTTCCATATAATTCCCAATTTTTATTTCTTCTTTTTGTTTTTTATGATGATCCTATCAATAAAAGAGATTCTCGAAAGCTATAAGGTTACTCGGGATGTGATTCCATACATTATCCTCACACTCCTGATACTCTTTACCCTTTTGCTGGTAACTGATCTTGCAACCTTCAAACTCTTGTATATTTTGGATGAATCTCAAAAGTTGTTCATCATCCTTAAACACCTGCCAGTGATATATATTATCTGGAACTGAAGGTGTGAAATTAATTTCCATCTTTCCATTCCCACTAATCATTTCATCTGATGGCTGGAGGGTGGATGTTGCTACTTCCAATTTATCTGCTAACCCATTCATTTCCCTATGGATCTTATAAATGTTAAGTGCATCAAACCACTCCATAGTGTCCCATGTGGCATTCCTATACTTCCCTAGTCTGTCATTTTTGCATTGATACTGATTCTTAATCTGGAGGACAACTAAATCTGAATCACCCTTTATGTTCAACATGTTTATCCCCATATCTTTAGCAGTTTCTAACCCTAGGAGCAATGCCTCATACTTGGCTACATTGTTTGATGCTTCAAACTCTAACCTAAACGCAAAGTTGTATATTTTATCTGAAGGAGAGATGATCACGATGCCCGCACCTTTTCCGGTTTTGGAATAAGCCCCATCAAAGTACATTTTCCAAACTTCATCGATCTTTTCATTTTTAATGTTTTCCTTAATAGGGGCCATGAAATTTGACAAAATAGCATAGTTTCCAAAGTTATCAGTGAAATGAACAAATTCATTTCCGGGATTCTTAGGGTTTTCTACATGTCGTTTCCTTAGCTTTTCTCTATGGAGAATCACCCTAGTGTTCTCTGATGCAGATATAGTAGCATATGTCCAATCCATTTGAATGTGTGCACCAAGAGTTGCGGCCCATTTTCTGGATAGCAACATCCCCCAATTATCTGAAACATCTATCACCACCACATCCATCGACATGTCAATATCATGATACTTGGCCAACTTAACTTGAAAATTTAAGCTTATCCCTACCACTTCAACTTCTGTTGCATCCATAGCACAAACATTGTGGTAGGGTCAGGTGACCCTTAGATTTATTTGTTCGATTACTTTTCTTGTCATGACATTTGATGAAGCACCTGAATCTAACATGCAGTTATGAAGGAGGAGGTTGTGAACTAAGAGGGAGACATAAAAAGGTGGGTGGTCTTCTCTTCTCGGATCAACACTGTTGAGGACTATAGGCATATCTATAGGTTCAATATGTTCATCTTCAATTATAGAATTGTTATTAGGAATAAGATCCTCTTTGACAATATTATGAGCTTTACTTTGACTATCCTCTAAGTATTTCAACAACTTTTCTTTTTGACCAAGAATTTTAAGGACATCAGTTGCATAAACATCAATCTTAGCACTACTTATCCATTCTCCCATATCAATATTTGATTCAGGGACAATAGGAGGATTTGGGAGGGGAGGAGCGGTTACCTTTGGCTTGTACTATTTAGACAGTGATGGCTTCTCCTTTCTTTGATACACTACTCCCTTGATTGTAGCCTCCTTCATTTCCTTAATTGCTTCCAGAGAAGGCATTACACCATAAAAGTTGGAAAGGAGATCCTTCTCATAACTGTAATCTGTGGCTTGCTGCTAATGCTAGTTTGATAAAGGATAGGTTCGGCCTACCATGTATACATGATTAGACTTGCCTGATGTTGTTTCCTAATTACTGACCTTGGGCATTCCATGTTCTATAACTTGGTTTGCTATATAGCAAGTGTTTTCTTGGTGGAATTGATCACAAGGTCTACACCATGGAATGACTTCTTCTACCAAGTTAGTTGAGTCTAACTGGTTTGGAATCCTAGGTTCTTGTTGAGGAGCTTTTTTCGGATACACCTGATTCTGTTTGGGATGAAAGTTCCTAGGTCCATTATTTCTTTCCATTTTGATTATTTTGTTCTGAATATGATTCAATTGTACAAATTGATTTGACATGATTTGGTTCTGACTAGTAACCAATTCTTTTATCATGTTAGTTACCTTTTCCATCGGGTCTTTGGAGGTTTCCTTTTCCACTAATTCAACGGTTTTTCCCTTCTCTTTGTTGTATGAAGTGTTTCCCCTACTGTAACCTAAAATGTTGGATTTTCCTGAAGACTACATATTCTTTTCTATTTTCTTACCCAATTCCTGAGCATTTTTTAGATTGGTTGGCTCTTTGTCCCTTAACTGGTACCTCGAATCACTAGTGAAAGCTTTGATGTAAGATATGAGGATGGAGGCATCCCTTGGCTTGATTTCTCTAGGGAGGTCCACAACCACATGCCTGAACTTAGTATTAAATTCATCAATGGTTTCATCCTCCATCTTCTTTATGTTATGGAGGGCAGCAAGCAGATGTCTTGGTTCTTTCTTTTCCCCCCATTTCTTCTTAAAACCCTCTAGGAATTCATTAAGAGTTTTATATGAATCGTCACAAAGGTCGGAGTACCATTCCGCAGCATCATCCTCTAAGGGTAAAGCAAAGAGCTTCATTTTGACATCTTCATGGTTATGGGCAGCATCATTGCAGTAACTGACCAGGTGCTTATCAAACTTTCGAATGTGAGACTTGGCAGTGATGGAATTATTTCCATCGAATATGGGGAGCTTCTTGATAGCATCATTTAGAATGTCACGAGGACTACCTGCTATCTAAGAAAAGTCAAGGGGTTTGAAAAATTCTGTCATTTATTGAGATTGGAAGGTATGGCTTTCTACAAATATGTGATGGATATCTGAGAGGGATTGGTCTCCTAAATTTTCAAGGTTTCTATGAGAATTCTGCCTATTCAATATTTCCCTAATAAACCTTTTGAGATCAGGGAGAGGATTGAATAATTGTCGGCGGTTTCTTTGGGTAGAAATTCTTGAAGCGTTGTTAGATAGTGGAGTCAACAGATGGATCGAGTTTTAATTTTTATGTTTTTTAAAGACTAGATCAATCAAAAGTTTTTATCTTTTTAGTTGTTTAGAAAAAAGTTAAGCTAAGTCATACTCGGGAATATTTATCCCCGGCAACGATGCCAAAAAAGTGTTGCTGCCTTTCACACACCTGGGTCACATGGCAGAAACCTTCAAGCCACTCACTGTGTCCTTGGGGGCAAGTCTCGAGTCAAGGCTGTCACCTTGTTCTTGACTCCTCCGTTTAGGCTCAACTCCTAACGAGGCCAAGGGGGGTAGACCCTATTAAGTTACTAAGGCTAAATTTACTTAGTATAGTGATGTTAAACTGAATGAGTTACTTAGGAGTTTGAAATTTAACCATAAACAACCATAGATGACAAGATACAAAATGAGCGCACGAAAGCACAATGCTAAGACACTATATATATATATATATAGCAAGAAAATAACCAGTGCATTAAAATGGAGTCAAAAGAAAATCAATGTACTTGCATGTGCTTGGAGTGAATGTTTTGCAATTGCCTCTTGGTACATTTTAAGTTAATGTGAAATATGAGTTGATTAAAATTAGGCGAAGGGGTGGAATCCAGATATACTCGAGAGTACTTGGAGTATGTCCAAAACTAAACCTTCATGGCTACCCGCAAGGAATATGTGTGCTGAATGGAGTCTCTATGGCTATTGTTCATAACGCACCCATTAGGGTGTGACAGAGATCAGCGCCGCAAGGTCACTTTTCAGGAGTTCCCACTTCCTTTGGGTATTTTGCCACCGTAATGGTTTGATCTAGGTGTTGGATTTCACTTGATGGTTTTTCAATTTGGGAGAGTGAATCCTAATTATTCCAATCACTCAAGTTCTTTTGATACAACTTTACTGATGAGACGAACCGCAACCAAGTGCAGAGCATACACACCAGAGTCTTGTCAATTTTAGTAAATTTTGATATGGGTGTTCTTGTTAAAAGGAAAACCCTTCAGGATCCTCTTTCGATCCAAGTGGATCTCAATCGGGGAATCAAGGAGGGGTTAATTTTATAATAACTGAAGAAACAAATGATGAAAAGGAAAACACAGATACACAATTCCAGTTTTCTAATTAGTCCTACCACGCATCTCTTTCCCCTTTCAGGTCAATCGGGAAGTCGTGGGGTAAGTACTAAGATTACTTTGAAATATAAAATATGGAATATGAAATTTATAATAAATCAAAGTATACTACCCTGTATATTAGAACTACGCTAGTTTCCAAAAAGAAAGGAAACAAAATCAAAAAGGAAACACGGACACAAATCCCCCTTGGTGGGATGGTGAATAGGCTCGAAAGAGCCTATTCGAAAGGACCTTTTATTTTTATTAGAAATGATTTACAATATTAGCAAATTAAAATTGATGCACTTTGGTCCTTGTTATTTGGGATCCAAATGCTTAAAACAAGCTTGTAACAAGCTAGAATTAAAACACAGTGGTGGGGGAAGCTTCCGGGAAGCTCTGGTTCGTCCAAGAGTCAGAAATTTGGCAGAGCCTCCTCTTTTTTGGTAGACCTGCTAAATAACAGCAAGAAATCAAAATCAAATGTGTGCAAACACACCTTGAAAGTGTTTTGGGTCACTACACTAGTTACCGAAAACAAACTTAAGTAAAATTTTGTTAAGTTTGGGTAATCTAGTTTTGCAAAAAGGAAACAAGGAAATCAAGGATTCCTTGGGATATTGGATTGTTGTTTGGGAAGCCAATGAGATGTGCACTTTTATTGCAGAATATGAAACTTTAAAATATAGCAAAGGAGACTATTTTAAAAGCAAGCTACGATTTTTCATTAAAAGTTTTGCAAAAAGAGGATAATTTCAGCTAGATCTCTTAAAATATAACTTTATATGCAAAATAGAACTGAGATATAAACTTAAGAAATGATCTTACTAACTAGATCTATATGTAATTTTCTTAATGAAACAGATCTAAGTCATAAGACTCTTTAAAAGTAACCAATTTGACGAGAAATTAAGATTTTGAAGGAGGAAGAGAGAGAAAGAGTGTTTGAAGCCTAGGAATGTTGGGATTTGGATTATGCTTTGGTGGAACACCGAGGGACTATGTCACTCAGAATATATTTAAGATGAGGAAGATGCAAACCAGGTCAACCTCTTCTATAAGCAAGATCACCTACAACTTAGAAATCCTTGCACAAATAGATGGTTAAAACATAGGTGCTGTTGGAAGAGATAATCGGAAAGCATGCAATTAAACTTAAAATCCATACAAATCTAGTAGATCTGAAACAAGCAGTAGTAAGAGCATAAATCAAAATAGAATAAACTCTTACCCTAAAAGGAGGGATCTCTCTCCTTCAAGGCCAACAATTAACCAGCAAAAGCAATGATAAATAAAACATATTATACCTCATAAGCATTTGACAATCAACATCCACACATGAAGAGCATTACAACATAGATCTTGCCTCCAAAGATTATTTTTTCTAGAATAATAAACAATATATTACAAGAGCAAAAACACCTCAATCCCAGTTCTAACTAGTAATGGAAGAAGCTACTTGTGCTTTGATTTATACACAAACCAGGAGATCTAGCCCAAGGGGGGTGCAAATCCCAAGGAGACAGATCAAATCGGCTGATGGAGAGTCAATCATTGCAGATCTGAAGCTGAACTGATCCTACTTGTCAATCGAGGGCTTGATTTAGCTGACACATCAACCCATAAACCGACACATCAGTCCACAAAGCTCCTAGGAGAACCCACACATGTGGAGGAGAGAGAGAGGGCACAATTCCCCATAAATACTAATAAAGATCAACTCTGGATCTGATTTGATCACCTCCTTCAGTCAAGGATTTGTCAGATCTAGTAAATCTAGTTCATATTTGACTAATTTCAATCAAATCGACTGAGAATCCACTGATCTATGATTTTGGATTTTCTCCATTATTCATCAATTTATTAATTAAAATAATCAATAATTGGTTTTTGGGGCTTTCTAACCTGAGTGATGGAAAATCACTCAAAACTAGGAAATAGTGGGTCCATGGGGGTTTACATGGTGCTCTTAGCTTGAAAATGAGCACCTACATGAATAAAACTTGTCATTTGGCCTACTTTTATTACAATTTCCAATTAAACTATTAAAAATAAGCCTAAGTTTTGGAAAAATTAAATTTTAATAAAAAATACTGAAAAAACTAAAAATTTGAAAAATTGAAAACACCTAGGGGGACTTAGACATGTTCATATGACTCAACTATGATGTCTAGCATGTTTATAAATTGACACATAGACTCTAATAACCTCAATAGGCCTAAATGCCAAGCCGACCACCCCAACTTTGGAGGTATGGAGTGAAAAACTCAGAAATTATCAGTCGTTTATTCAACAACCAATAATAACCAAGGGAAAAAACATTCTGGGCTGATTGGATTGACAAATAAATTCTAAGAGACCAAGTCTTTTATAGACACTATCATGCTAGAACATTTATTACAATTCCCCCATGGGGTATGAACATGTGATATAGTACAACAAGCACTTCCCAGAAGTACTTCCAAAGGTCTTCTGAAATCTGAACAAGTTATCCTTGTCTAGTTCACCAGGATCACTTGATAAAAAACCACTAAGTACAAATTAGGTGGTAACACCTTCCACCCTTATGATAGATAATGCTTTAGAAATCTTCCATTAACAAGCCTCCTTTTAGCTGAACCTCATCCTGATGCTGCAAAGAAAATGAATTATCACCCCTAAAAGCTGTAATAATATACGGCCCCTTCCACATTTTATCAAACTTGTAATGTTTCTCCTCCTTAGTTGCATCCAATTTTAATAGCAAATCATCAATCTAAAATTGTTCTTCCTTCACCGTTCTGTCAAAAGTATTTTTAACCTTCTCTTGATGTACGTGTACTTTGTCATAAGCCTGATTCCTCATTTCGTTCAATTCATCAATTTAATTAATCCTCCTCTACATGTGATTTTATTAATCCTATTGTTCCTATAACAAATTCATAACAGGCAGACCCAAAGATGCTGGAAAAACAACCTCTGCTCCATAAACCAACTGAAAAGGAAACATGCCAATTTCCCTTTTAGTACTAATCCCGTCTTCTGACAAAGTATAATTCATATGCTGAGCTCTTTTATTATCCTCCAATAACTTCTTCATTATCTTCAATAACCTCTTGTTGGATGACTTTGCAAGCCCATTCCCCTAAGGATAATATGCAGTGGAGTGATTTAGGTTAATATGGTACTTATGACAAAAATTGATAGGGGCATTATCAACTACAATCCTCTTTGGACACCCAAACATTCACAATATATTTATTTCTAATAAATCCATAATGACAGCATCAGTGGTTCTCCTAGTTGGTATGGCCTCAACCAATTTGGCGAAGTAATCAGTTATTGTTAGAATACATCTGTGATAACTGGAAGATTTTGGATTAATTTATCCAATGAAATATAGCCCCCATTATTGAAAAGGTGCCTCAACTGAAATATGATTAAGATGTAATGGAATCAATTTTATTTTTTCCTCAAAAATATGGCATTGATGACAGGTGGTGATTTCTTTATAAACATCAGAGAACATCAAAGAACAATAGAATCCATCCCTCAATATTTTGTTAGCAGTCACCTTCCAAGAATGATTTCCTCGACAAACCCCTCGTTGAAATTATTTCATGGCCCGCTGGGCTTCATTTTCCAGCAAGCAATTCAACAAAATCTCACCTACATATTTCCAATAAATATTTTGATTCATAACACAAAATTTTGCTTCCTTCAATTTAACTAACTTGGACTAGGTTTTGATTAATTCTGGAGGAGCCTGTCAATTTTGCAATACATAGATAATGTCACTGTACCATGGAGACAAAGTAAAATTTGGTATCATCTGCACTTAAGAATCAAGTTGATTAGAATGATTAGACAAGAAATTTAATTGTAAAGATTCACAATTTGAATCTATCATCACCTTACCAAGGCCCTGCCCCTTTACCAATTTTGTAGGCTTGATCTCCATATTCTAACAAAACAACAATCCCTTTAGCCATTTTTCCTTCTCGTTCAAGTTGAGTGAGGATACTTTTCACCACATTACTAGGAACATATGCTACAATGTGGGAATGAAGAATGTATACCCTAAAATTCTTCAAAGATTTCACCAAAGCATAAGCTTTTTTTTTCCATATAATGACATACTTCAACTCCTCATCCCTTAGTATCTTTATAAATAATGAAATAGGTTGTTCATCATTTTGACTATTTTTCTGTAGCAATACTCTAGTAATGGTATGCTCAGATGCATATGAGGACACCAAAAAATATTTTGAAAAATCGGGACTTACCAAAACTGGGGCTTCAATTAATTTTTTTAACTATCTTTGAAATATTTTCTTCCATCCATGGTCCACTTAATATCATTATCCTTTTTAGCATATTTGTGACATTTCTCAAATTTTCATCAAAACTAGGAATAAATCTTCTTAAAAAATTCACCTCTCCAATGAAATATTGCACTTCCTTCTTACTCCTGGTATCTTCTACTTTTAGAATGGAATTCACTATGTCTGGATCAATTTCGATTCCCTCTTTAGAAATAATATGATGTAATAGCTTTCCCTCTTTCATTGAAATAATTGTTTTCGTGGGGATAAGGGAAATTCCATACCTTTTGCATTTCAAAAACACTTTATCCAAATGATTCACATGGTCCTTCTCAAATTTAGAAAAGACTGTTATGTCATCCATATAAATAACTACAAATTTATCCTTCTCTTTTGCAAAAACTATATCCATTGCTCATTGGAAAGTAGCTCCTATAATCATTAACCCAAATGGAATCTTGGAATACATGAAAGTACCCCAAGGTGTAGTAAAAGCAGTTTTATCTTGAACTTCTGGAAGGAATTTTATCTGGTTATATCCAAAAAAACCATATATGGTGGAAATTCTCTCTGATCCTACTAATTTACATAAGATATGTTCCATCTTGGGTAAAGGATAATTATCTTTTAATGACACTTTGTTCAAATTTATGAAATCAACACAAATTCTAATCTCACCATTCTTATTTCTAAATGGTAGTAGGATAGCTACCCATTTGGAGAACTTGAGAGTGACAGTAATCTTTGCATTAAACAACTTCTTCACTTCCTTTCCATTCAGAGGAAACAACATGGGATTAATTCTTCTCAATTTCTTCCTGAATGGTTTTTCCCTAGGTTTCATAGGAATTGTGTGGTGTATGATGGAAGTGTGATATTATTTTAAATATTCATATCTCCATGCAAACACATCATTATAATTTTTCATCAGCTGAATGTAGTTTTCCTTCTCTGTTGTAGGAAAATTTTTAGACAACTTTACATTCTAGGTAAGTCTTTCGTTCCTATGTTTTGCTCTTCAATATCGTTTCCAACATGCTAAACCCTTGGATTTTTAGCAACATCGTTTTGATCAAACAAAATTTCAAGAGGAATTAGACCTTTTCTGATATAGATTCTTTTCAACTAGATTATATCTTTTCCTCCAATCTCATTTTTCATATTTTTATGTTCAACATCTTTTTCATCAAACTATACATTTTCTTAGAAGTCCTCTGTATTTTTATTTTCTGTATCTATTTGGGTATTTACAAACTTGTCTAACAATTCCAAAAATCTTTTTATTTCCAAATCATCCTCAAATACTTGCCAGTACTTGGAATTTCCAGGAACGGAAGGTCTATCTATAATTGTTATTTTGTATTTTTTATTTGAATATATGGGAACTTTGAAATTCCAAGCAGTGGTTTCCAATGAATTATCTACTTGAGTTTCTCTTCTAGGAATCACTCTAATTTTATGTTTAGTAAATAAATTTCCCAACATATCCCAGAATTCATTTCTATATGATCTCATCCTAGAATGTTTTGTTTGGTAGATATCATTCACATGTTTAACCAGTAGCTCATAATATCCAAACACATATGTTCTTTTAGCTCCCAAATATTTTAAAGCATTCAAAGATAATAGAATATCCTCATACTCTATTACATTATTGTAAATTCAAAAATTAACTTCAAAGAATACACCTTAAAATCCGTATTTGGAGAAATTATCAATATACCATCACTGACTCCTTCACTAATAGAGCCATCAAAATAAATTGTCCAGATCCCTTCCTCATTGTGTTTCTTCTCCAATGCTACTTGTCTTTTGGAAAACTCTTTAATTTCCTTTACTTCAACAACTATAGGTATTTATGGATCAACATGTGAATAATTGAAAAATATGGAAGAGCCCAAATCGATATCTACAACATATATGGGATGGTTATCAGGTTTTTCTTGCATACTAACCACATATTCTAACCTTTTTTTTCTATATACACTTTTACGACCTCGAAACAAAGGAATGGTTGTGTACGACTTATCCATCTGTAATTTTCCTTTTCATTTTGAATCCCATGATCTTGACAGTTGCATAATTTTAACTGGAATTTGAGCAAGAGTCACCACCATGTTTTTAATCAATCCTAGACACCTTACCTTTCTAGAATCAAAGGAATATAGGTCTTTATAAGGCCTAGTAATCTTGAATCCCAAACATTCCACAACTACCCTTTTCATTAAGTTATGAGATGTGTGAGAATCCAACATAGCATTGTGTAAAATCATATAATGGATATTCAAACTTAGATAGAAAGGGGGTACATATTCCTCATTTGTATCTTCAACTATGGGGCCAAGGACTATAGTAGGAGTGCCATTCATTACTTCTAGGGTGTATGGTTTACAATCATCTCAATTTATCACCATTCTGATTATCTTATATTTGTACTCATTATTCCTTAATAACTCATTAAATGGGATGCAAATTTTTGTTTCAGACTATTCATTTTGCATATTAAAAGAGGAAATTTCTCTATCTACATCAACTGCTAAGGGTTGTCTAACTTATTTTGATACTTATCCTTTATTGGTTGAAAATTTATGTACATCATTTTCTGTTTATCTTTCTAGTTTTCCAGTTGTTTTTCTATGTTTGGTTGATGACAGGAATGATGATTTGTATTACACCTTTGTTTATTGATAACTATATGTCTACTTCTCAATTTTGGTTTCTTTTGAAAATCATCACTGGCATTTTGATAACCCTCGAATATTTTTTTGAATCCACATGAGAAATATTAATGTCGTTCTCTTGAGCAAAAAAATTATGCTCTTATTCAGTGAGGTATATTTCAGAATCCATATCATCAAAGTGGTGAATTTGATTGTCCATTGGATCAATTTCTTCCTCCTCGTCGACACACTTTTCAGCGAATAGAGCCTTTATCTATTGATCTCTAGGATTTCTAAGATTTCTTGGGTGTCTCTTCCTGATTTCAGGAGGAGGAGGAGGTGGTCTTCTGAAATTTGAGTTTCTTACTTGAGGTTCAGGTTTCTCTCTATTAGTTCATATGTTATCTAAATCCAACATGTCTATCAATATTTCCATATTTTTCATCATCATTTCAAACTTTGCATCACTTGAAGAAGTATTAAGAAAAGTAGAGGGTTGATTTTCTTCTCTAATTTTTTTTCTATCCACTTCTACTCTTTGTTTCATCTTTCCAAAATCCATCAGATTGGATTCCACTTCTAAATCATCCTTGAACATTGCATGAATATTTGCATATTTTATTTATGTCAACAATAAGGCAAAGTCACTTTCAAAAGAATCTACATAATGGAGTTTGGAAGCACCTACTAAGTGTTTGATATCTGCTAGAATGGAATTATACACCCTCACCAACCTTCTAGAAAACTCATTAACTCACTCAAAATTTCCCTTTTTTAGATTATTTTATTGAGAGAGAAGTTGTAAGGGAATTTTATTATCTTACCACCTATCTAAGAACACAGTTTGGAAATATTCAATGTGACTATAGATCTTGCAGGTAAATTCCTGAACCATCTTTTTGATTCTCAAAACAAAATTTGTGCAAATAGCCTCATCTTGGCATCATCATAGTCAACCTCTTCCAAATCAATACAGTCTTCAAATCTATCCATATGTTTTCTTGATGTAAATTTCCCTTCCCCATCAAATAAGGATATTCTTTGTGAATAGGTTTGGGGCATGTCATCTAGCACGACAGGAAGAGCCAAAGGAGTGAAACTAGATTCCATGGTTCTAGGAAGGTTTGGGACAATATGAGGACTTTGAACAGGGCTTGGAATATGGGGATGAAAGTTTTGGATAAAAGGATTATTTTCTTCAGTCTTTACAGTATCTTGGATATTATTCGAAAGTGAATCTAACACATATGATTGAAGTTTTCTTGGATTTATTTCTGTTTGTTTCAAATCTAATTTTGATTTAGACCTTAATAAATATCTTTAAAATCTTGTTTCCCACTCAAAATATTGAAAACTATGAAATTATTCTTGATTATGATAAAAGGTCCTTTCAAATTGAGAAGCATTTCTTTTTTTTTACTAGGCCTACGTCTAATCAAACTTTCTAGGTTTTCCACACTATATAATATTTCAAAACCAGGATTACCTCTAGTATGTGTCCTCCTAGAAGACAGGATGTATTCTACTGAAAAATACATTTGAAAATGAATGTGGAGTCTACAGGGAAAATACACAACCTACTTTAGATGCAAGAATGTTTGTTTTCCAAAAAATTCTTTCTTCTTGAAAACTATGTCGTTCTCCTAGGACAGATTTGACCTCTCATTCCCCAGAAATGACACCAATATGTTAGCACTTAGAATCTACCCCCGGTTTTGAAATAATAAACCCCAAGGTAATGACAAAACCATCATTTATGAAAGAAAGTTCACTTCTTTCTCTCTAGAGAGGGATCTCTCAATGCTTTCCTCTCAAATCAAGATATATAAACAATAAATAAAATTTAATATTATTGATGTTTGAAACAAGTGTACTATTGGCGAAACCCACCAACAAAGCCTCATTGACAGGGGTTCCCACTCTGTCGACACCCTAGAGTGCAATCTCCCTGAGCACTAGCCCAAACAGGTTTTACCCTTCCCAACAATGTCTGCAGAGTAGACGAGGTCTCACCCGAGGCGTTTAAGGGAGAGTTTTCGGAACCGAGTTTTTGGAATGGGGAGGGAGGATATGGGGATCTGACGAAAGGACACCATAGCTGCTAGATCCAGAGCTTGCAGTCGAATTTACACTATTTCTTCAACTTGCAGAGGGTATTCATAACTTATGCAATCATCATATCATCACATAGTTATCACAATATCGCAACATTATATATGCGCAACAAACAGTAGTAGAAAACATATTGCATCGACATAGCACCAAAACATATCACATTGATATACAAGGAAGAGACTAGATCACATCTACATTATTCCATAATAACAGAATAGATCACAACATTGTAACAGATCATATCACAACAACAATAATAGACAAAATCGCAACAGCAATGACAGATAGGATTTGTGTCACAATCACCATCATATGAATCTTGTGCAATGGAACCACATTACACAATTCTTCTCCAAAACCGGAGACTGCATACATCAGGACAAACCTAGATCAATCGCAGATAAACAGGGAATTATTCACAAAACCAGATCTCAGTCGGTAGCACTTTTTAACCATAATCCCCATTTATTTGCAAAACTAGATTTATAAATAGGCTTGTGCCATTACATTGAGGCTCTATTTCTAACTAAATTATAACCATTAATGACCTACTACAACAAAACTTGGTTAAATAACATATAAAATATTCAAAGCGGTTATTCTTCTGCCCATCATGCTAATTTAGCCTTGTGCGGTACCATGTGAGGTTGCACAGCTGCCGTGATGCTACACAACTCACTTACCAAAAACCCCTGCCAACAGGCCCCAAATACATTCTTGTGGCTCATCCCCAAGCCACGTCAGGTTGACAGGGTGTGTGCCGATGTCCTCTCCTTGAAATATTCAAATTGTTGTGCAATCTCATGTACCTACAGCTAGACATTGTCGGCAGTACTCTGACAATTGGTCAAATCCTACTTCACCGAGTGGTCCTATCGGGCCTTGCTGTTGACCACCTGTGAATGCTCTTAAACCACCTACAACTTGGAAACTACTTTAACATCCAACTATCCATCGATTTCCTCAAAATCATCAAGCTGAGCACGGTGCTTTTGTTGGCATTATTGTGCTCAGATGGCTCACTATTGTAAACCCTTCAACTCCTCGGCCCATGTGATCTGCACCATTAGTGGCATATCCCTTAGCGATGTCTTCAAGATCATGAGTTGACGTTCTACTTCTTGTACTTTCGTGGTTAGCTAATCAAGCTGCTCATCCTAGACAATCATCTGCCAAAATTGTGTTGTCGCTTCCATATTGGTTTTAGCCTCTTGCTCCATGCCTTCGAACTTAGTTGCAATGTCTTCAACGGAGGATTTCCTTTCTGCGACTTGCTCCGGTGGTGTCTTCGGTTGTACCAGAGCCTAGAGCATAAGGTTATTATCCTTAAGTTAAACAATAGTTGTCCCCAATCGTTTGGCCTTTTCGACTGGTGTGAGGTTGGTCATGTTCAAAAACATGTGCTGGCAGGCTTCAGAAACAACCTGCTAGACCTCGCCTCTCTTGGCACACATCTGGGCCTGCTCAGTAATCAGGCGATCTTGCACCTTCTTCAATTTGGTAATCTCCTCAGCAGGATTCTACTGCAGTTCATCTTGTGTCACCTTTAGGGCGTCAATTTCCTGAACTTTTTCTTTTGCCAACTGTACCCAAACCTGATGTATCTCATAAACCTATTTATGCATCTTCTCTGCGATGCTCTAGGACTAGACATAACCCTCATTCAGCTCTCTTTGTCATTCCGCCAATTCCAGGGTGGCAACATGCTTCAATTCCACTAACTCCATAGCGAAGAACTTGTTTAGGTCCAAATCCATGCTCTGGATTGGTTGTAGCAACTGGTGAAATTCCTCATTATTCACACTGATGGCAGTCAAGGGAACTTGCACATTCCTGGACTAGGGCTCAGTTCTAATTAACAGAATTTCCTATAGTATGGGTCGCACAGATGTCTTCCTGGAAATAATACCAAAAAAAGAATCTAATCAATCTCTTACCACTCTAAATTATTCATGGTTTGAGTCCCGGATCGCCTTTGTTGCATCCGCAGATGAGTCAGTGACCACTTTGATAAGTAGTTGTAGTTGATCCTCCATCCCTGACTTGGTACCACTAACTGCTTCATACTCTTGGCACCATTTGGTTTGAGTCTGCTCCCACATGCGCTGCGCTATAGCCTCAGGTTCTGTTGATGACTCATTGTCGAAGTTGTGAGTGCTCAAGTCCTTATGGGCAGGCTCTTCTGGGGAATCCATTGGCTTCTCCTTGGATATTTCATCTTGAATTACGAGATTTTGCCACTCGCTCAACCACTCTTAGACGATGGAATCCAATTCCTCTATTGTGACTTTGTATGGAAAAGGAAACCATTGCTTGTCGGGATCCCATCGTGCCTGAATGTAGATAGATTGGGCCCTCATGGAAAGCTGAAGGATCTGCTGGTACTTGCCCACGGCATAAGGAGAGACTCTGGGAACGACAATGGCCGCAGCTTGTAATTCTTCCCAACACACCCAAAATTGGATGGCATAGTCCATTTGTTGACTAGGTTCTTTGACCCACCATAAGTTTTGATATTGTGCACCTCAGCACACCTTTGCCACATAAACTGCCATTGGTTGGTAATATGTCGGTTCCATCCAGGAAACTAGTGCAATAAGGATTCGCAACCAACTATATGAAAATGATTGCCTGATGTGAGTAGCCAGCGTGTCTTCTAGAAAGTGGTTCAGCAAAAATAGAGACCAATTCATCTGCACCCCTTTAGCACACTTATGGGTGTAGGAAATAACACCCGAATTGCATTGTACTAGTCGGTTTCCCTGAACTACTTTTCTTGCCAAAATCCATGTGCCAATGCGCACCTCTTGTGAGTTAATGTTGTTAATGCGATAAGCACGACCATCACACTGTAAACCAAAGGGCTCCTTCAGCTGCTTGGTAATCTTTTTGTCCATATCTCACCCACGGATATACTACGTCAGATATTCCCCAACCTTTGGCAAGCGTATGATGTTGGCGATTAAATCTACTATCACAGGGATCGACGTGTTCAACCAAAGCATCCTTCCATGAAAGAAAGCCAATAATTGCTTCACGCATGCATGGGATTCATTTAGTCACCCAAAATGACGCATATTGATGAGCTCCAACAATCCTGATTTATCCAACCTACTCACCCACGGTTGAGGAATTCGCTGAATTGGGGCACGAGGCCCCATTGGGATTGACTCGTAAGGATCATCCCTAACATGTTTGACCATTAGTAGCTCATGGTATTCAAATTTTAAACTTATGAGCACAAGGATGATGTCAACCGGGCACTTCATCCCCTCCAACCGTGACAACAATTTTGGTGGGTACTTCTAATTCTTTGGGAGCTTCCTCGACTTGGCTCCCGGACGTGTAGGAGCGATATCACCCAAAATGTCATTTACAGAGAAACCTCGAGGTGCCATGGACTCAATAGCTCCTGAGATCGAATTCCTAGTCTGTTGAGTTCCTTCTCCTTGCACTCTCGTCGAGGTGCCAGTTTTCCTCTTCTGTGATGACGTGGGGTTGGACCTCTGAGCCTGCCGCTTCCGCTTCCGAATGGACGATGAACCGACAGGCATAATCATTATCTCTTCTTCAACCATCGTGGGCCGAATTGGGGACTCATGCTCACTAGAAATATCTATGGTGTCAAGGTCACTCAGCATGCCCCACACCTCAACCTTTCAACTGCACTCGACAGCTCTAACTTGCAACACTACAGCCCGCTCAACATTTCTCACCACACTGCACAATCCTTTCTCTGTTTCATGCTCTTTTCTCACTGAACTGAACAATGACATCCTTAAACATCCCACACATTGTTTTATAGCCATCTCCAATCCAAAATTCATCATTTCCAAATCCATCCTCACCATTATTGCTAAATCAGGTATTAATGACACCAAATCCACTGGCGATCTTACTCTTCTAACGATCGAATCACTCATTGATGTAGGTCACTTCAATGAGCATCACCAGCCAACTAATTTAACTACTTTCATTTACTACATGATTTGACCACCCCTGCACAGCTTTGCAACTGTCATAAGTGGTCGACCAGTTATCGCGAACAAATGTAACCTTGCACAGCCTCTCCCCTAGGGCTCACCTTGCTATTTTGAACTAAAATCTTCATTTTTTTTTAGTTCCTCAAGTGGCATGCATCACTGGCCCCAACCTATAGGGCTTGAAGCGACTCCCATTGACAAGAATCAGTAAGACTGCAGCATCTAATTCCTGTAGTTGAACTGCACTGCTAGAAGTAATGGAATGAACAAGATAGGGACCTAACCAGTGCATTTGTAACTTACCTGGATGCTTGATGAACTTACTATCATATAACAACACAAAATCTATTATCGCAAACTATTTTTTCTTAATGTGGCGATCATGCCACGCCTTATGTCAATCCTTCACAACCTACTCATGGAAGCCAACAATAAAATCGTCTTCTTCAAGTTCGATTAACTACACAATTCACTCTTCTAATGCTTTTGCATCATCCATGCCTGTCTCTACAACACTATGCAAGCTGGGAATAATATACTCCATGGGCATGACTATGTCTTGGCCATATACCAGCTTAAATAATGTCTGGCTAGTTAGTCATTTATAAGTAGTGTGACAAGCCCATAGTATCGCTGGAATTTTTAGGTCCCAGTTATCATGGTTAGAGTTACATACCTTAGTCAATTTTGTCTCCAAGATTTTGTTGAATGCTTTGTCGGTCCCATTCGCCTATGGATGGTATGGTGTACTCCTCTTGTGTTGCACCTATAACTCTTCAGTTAGCGCTTTCACAGTTCGGTTGACAAAGTGACTACCCTGGTCATTCATTAAGATCCTAGGAAACCCAAACCTTGTCATGGTGTTTTCAAAAATGAATCGTGTTGTCATTGCAGTAATACAATCCACAACTAGTGAATATTCCACCCACCTAGTGAGGTAGTCAGTTGTAGTGATGATGTATCGCACACCAGATCGCTTCTCTAGTGGATTAATTGGACCCACAAAATCCATAGCCCATTTATCAAATGGTTGCAGAGTCAACTGTGGTACCAGCGGCATCTCATCTCTCCGTGATGGTTTACCAACACGCTGATGGTTTACTGACACACTGGAAAATGTCACTGCTCCTCGCATAGTCTGCAGCATCGTTATGCCATGTAGGCCACCATAGTCTGGTGCGCAACACCTTCTGCGTAGTAGCCCAACCTCCATAGTGACCTCCTATAATTCTTGTATGTGCTTCTTCGGGAATGGGACCCTGATCATGCCATAAAATTCACCGTCACAGGATTTCATCCAGTCCAAGCTTATATAATTGTACCATAATTAATTGAAAATTAGAAGCTTTTACTACCAGCTACTTCTTTTGGCTAGTCGACATGTCTTCTAGTGCGATACTAGTGGCCAAAAGATGAATAATTGGTGCATAATGATCATCTACGATGTCAACACAGAACAATTTCACATTTGGTAATCCATCATCAATATTGGTTGGTTTTTCCCCATTCATGACGTGAGATAGATGATCAAGGCCAATGTTCAATCGTCCTTGCTTCACAACTATTTCAAAATCAAACTCTTGGAAGAGTAACTGCCATTGATAGATCTTCCCCCCCAACACAAGCTTATTGACCAGGTATTGCAAATCAAACTGATCAGTGAACATCTTGAAATGTCCTCCCAACAAGTAGTGCCTGAACTTTTGCAATGCATAAACCATCGCCAATCCTTCCCTTTCCATCATTGTATAATTTTGTTCAATAAAAGGAAGATTTCTACTGGCATATGCAATCGGGTGATCCAAGTTGCCCTCACTTGGTTGCGCAAGAATGACCCCCAGCACGATAGAGGAAGCATCGACGTGCACATGAAACTCCTTATCCCAATTAGGAAAAACCGGTATGGGTGCAGAGTCCATCTTGGCTTTCAAAGTGTCAAAACTCCCTTGACATTCCTGAGTCCATTCATAGGCTGCATCCTTCTTTAGAAACTTCTCCATTGGGGCGGTAATCACATCATATCCTATGAAAAACTTGCGATAGTATCCAATATGTAGCAGTGTGGCTCGAAGCATTTTGACATTAGTTGTTGGTGGTAGACCGAGGATTAGCACGATTTTTACTGGGTCGAACAGAACTTCCTTGCAAACAATGTGTCCCAGTAACATACCAAATGGTCCACAAAAGATACACTTTTGAGAGGTCAAGGTGATCTGATGTTGTCAACACCTTTCCAGCATCAGCCGCAAGTTTTCTAGATGGTCCCCAATCAGTTCATAGATAGTCCGATCGTCCATATACACCTATAGGAACTTTTGAATAAAATATTTAAACACAGCGACAACTACCCCAAAGAATACAGCTGGTGCATTCTTCAGCCCAAATGGCATGATTTTATATTGAAATTAGCCCCACTTACTGACAAACATATCCTTGTAATGATCCTCCTTCGCAATTTGGATCTGGTGGTATCTCGAGAAGCCATTCGTGAAAGAATACATCTCCTGGCTGCCTACAGCTTCAAGAACTTCACCTGGAAAAGAGGTCGAGAATGGATCATGTACACATGCATCAGTCAACTTCCTTAAGTCAACGCAAATGCGGATTTCTCCTATCTTTTTCTCCTGGACCACCATAGGATTTATCCACTCAGATTCTTCCATAGGTTTGATGATCCAAACATCAAGCATCTAGTCAATCTTGGCCTTCACACGGTCCGTGTATTGTGGATTCATTTGATACGATCTCTGTCGCACCGGTTTGGAATTCAGTTTAAACATGATTTTAATCTCCCCCAAATCTCCTAAAATTCCCTTCATCTCTGAAAACCATGTTGGAAAAATGTCCTAGAATTCATGTAGCAGGTCTGTTATCCTAGCAATGGTCTCCTCATCCCAGTAGTGTCTAACATTAGAAAATTTTGGGTTCTCTGCCAACCCAATGTTAACTTTTTGGATCTTCAGCGGCTGATTCATTGAGTCCATCAGTATGTTAGGGGATGCGACATCATGGCTTCCTTCAGACTTTGGAATATTAACATTTTGCAACTCATCATCATCTTCAGGTTTCCCCGATAAGTTGTAACAGGCCATCATAGGATGAATTGAACCATGCGCATGTGGATCAACTAGATAGGTGACAGGGGTGACCTTGAGTATGGCATCATGGATGATTTGTAAAGAATTGCATACCTCTGGGTTTATGTCCTAAAAACTAAACATCTGCGTAAAACAAAAATAAAACTCTTCCCAAGTGGCGATAGTCCTACGCAACTCTACTGCCACATACCAGGATCTACGCACTTCTTCCAGAGTGTGAACGAAAGCGTGGACCCATTCATCCCTAGGTCGCATGCCCATAGAGTCTGGCACTTGATTAAATATCTGGTGGGTTCATTTCATCCATCATACCTCCCATCATGATAGACCTCTATATCGCCAAATCATACCATCATCAATCCGCAGCACTGTTCCCAGTCATGGATCATCTGTCTGTGTGTTTCCCACCATCGAGACAGAGTAGCCTTCAATGCTACATCAAGAGCTAGTATCCTTTGCGGTTCAAAAACTTTCTCTTCGAATTCCTGAAAGAACTCTGGTAGTCTCAGCAGTCCTTCATAAATGGGAAACTCAACAGTCTCAGTCGCAAGATGTCGAAGAGAATGTGTAATCAACCCACATTTTCTGAATGATACTTTATGCAACCAATTCTGCCAATTTTCTAGAGCATCGTTAGAGTCGAAGGACATAGGACTTGCATTGTGCCATCCAAGTTCGCTATCAACAGTGGGATGGATATATTCCTCATAGATGTTATAAGCACGATCCCAGCTTCTCAACACTTCATCCTTTACAAGTTCAATATATTGTCGTCCTTCCTGAGGGTCCATAGGAGAAATGACCCTAACATCTTGGTTTTCAAATGTCATAATGTGTTTTTTGAAGTTAATAAATGCCATGCTATCATTAGCCCATCCAATCCCTAGCAGTGCGGGATAGGAACCACCATCTTCTAAAAATTCTATCACATCAAAATAAGCATGCGTTTTCATACCTTCAATGTCGACAACCAAGTTTGAAACACGACCTGTTATCTCCCAAAAAATACACCGTCATTTTGGGTGATAGTATAGGTTAAAATTTTTACTTCTGTGAGTCATGGCCTTCAAAATCAAAAATTTCAGCTTTCGGTAGTTAACTCAGTCTGTGGAAGTTTAGTTAGCTGCCGAAACAGGCCAATTTCGGCAGCTAGGACGGTTTGTCAAAATGATTTTTAGCTGCCGAAAATGTTTTATGTGTGAAAAAATAAAATCGTGCCTCATCACTCATCAATCGAGCCTGTTTCATCATATCAATTGGTGGGTAAACGCCAAAAGTCAGCTACATGCCAATTCATCAAATTTATCCAAAAGCATTGAGTTGTAATTTCATTGGAAGGCTATTCGCTTCAATATGCGTGAAAATTACGCGTGGAGGATGGTTGATCCAGCGCATCACCACACATGTCAAATTCCCAAGATTACAAGCAGCATCCATTCTAATGTGTTTGAAGGAGCTATTGAACAAAAAGATTTGAGAAAACTGGATCTTCACCAAACATTGGATTCTAGGCAGTGGTTGTCAAGAAAGAAAAGGAATCAATGGGCAGTAAATCAGTAGCTGAGGCACCAAATGTTTTGGCTGGTTCAGAGGTAAATAAGCAGCTGGACACTGATGCTGATCCAACCTTCGATCAACGACTTGATGTAATAAGAAGGTCTGCACTTCAGAAAAAAGAGTTGGAAGAGAAAAAGAAATATCAGCCTATTGATTATGATGCTCCCGTTTCCAAATCAGAGAAGAGTTCACTTGGACTTGGTGCTAAAATTGGAATTGGAGTTGCCATTGCTGCTTTTGCTCTTATCTTTTCAATTGGGGATTTGTTTCCATCTAGAAGTGGAGAGAAACAAATAGAACATAAGGAGCTCACAGCAGAAGATAATGCCAGTTTCAGGCTCAGCTTCAGCGTTTTGAAGAAACTCTAAAGTCTAATCCCGAGGATCTTCAGGCTCTAGAGGGCGCAGCTGTTGCTCATGCAGAATTAGGAGAATACACTGAAGCTTTCGCTCGGAGCTACAATGGAAGAACAACAAAGATCAACAAGAGGAATTTTTTGCTGAAATAGTGTGATCTTGCGGGGCTATTTTGACGGCCTTCCCGAACTCCAAATTCAAATCTGAAAGCACCAGTGGATAGCTTATGATCTGTAGATCAAAATCGACTATTTGAACATGCAAAACGGACATCGGACGACTGAGAAAATCGATTTTTTCCAAAGGCAGTTTTTTTTGAATTTTATAGGCTTTCGGTAGCTTAGGCGAGCCACCACAGCGCTCATTAGCTGCCGAAAAGGCTAGCTTTTGGCAGCTAAAGGCGTTAACAGAAAAAAAATGTTAACTGTCAAAAGCCTGTTTTCACAGATTCTCTCAAATTTCGCCCAAATCGCGGATCTATTAGCTGAGATGGCAAAAGGCTAATCAAAACAAGTGCATTATGAATTATCTTATCAGTATCTAAAGGGGTTACGAACGAGATCAAAGTCAAAGTGGTTGTTTTGTTAAGTTCGAACATCCTTTTAAGGAAACAACTCTAAGATCAAGTGCTACATCATGAAAATCAAATTTCCGAGCCTTGGAAGGCTGCTTCACTTCACCAACCATCAAGCTGTTGAAGGAGATCTCCATATCAGAATTTCCTTGTTTTTAGGGATCAGTCCCTATCTTTTTTTTTTTGATTGTCAGTTAATGTTTTAGTTGAATTTAATAGATCCATGCTTTTAGGATCTGGAAACTGTTTGTAAAGGCTTTAAAAGCCTAAGAACTCAGACTAAAAAAAGGGGGGTTCAATCCTGGAGAGAATTGGGCCTATGTTATGATTACTTATCTTAATAAAATCACAGTCTTCTTTTGCCACTGTCATCAGACCATTCATGTTACCCACTGTTATTCTGCACTCTGTTGGATTATTTTAGCTCATGCTCATGATTTGATGGAGGAACTTCTTGATGCTTAGTATAGCCCTGCATGATGTATGTACTTGGTTGTATAAACCCTACAAATTTGATGTATTTGGTTGTCTGAGCATTATTCTATATGTCTGTTCTATTATTGATCATCTGATGTACAGTTTCTAAGAGCACTGGCTCATTAAATTATTTGGATTAGCAGTCTTTCATTTGTGCCATTCTTGTATCCCCTCGATCCACTTATTGAAAGTAAATGAATTTCTAAGTTACCAAGCATACTCAGCCATAACCACTGAGTAGTTTCTTGGAGAGCTAACACGACCAATGCGTTGAACCTTCACCTGGTGTGCTAGTCGCAGCTATACTGGCGACCATCCCAAAGTTGGATTTCCCATCATCTTTTAGGTTTGCTTGGTCAGAATGTTTACATTGAATCCAAGATCCAGAATGATTGAGTCAACCTCATAATGTCCAATCTGGATATTCATCCTCATCTCCTTACCTGTCTTCCTTTTTTGCAACGAATTCACACCAGAATCCTTCACTGCCTTATCTGGGTGGTGCAATAATGTCTCAAGCTTGACAAGGGAATCAGAGTACCTTGCTAGCAATAGACAAGTTTCAAAAAAATATTGCAAGGTACCATGCTTTCGCGATGGTCCTGCCTCTACAGATGGATCAAAAGTAAATGGCATTTCGATAATTGGTAACTTACCCAGATTTTGCCTGATTACATTCTTTGCGTCATAGAAGGTATCTTTCTCTATATCAATATCAAATACAACGTTTTTCTTACCAGCGAGCTGAAATTGTAGCCGTGGTCCATCATCTCGAGTTGTTGCACCAACGCGAGTGACAATCCCAACGTCAACCTCCTTCATCCGCGACTCGGCTTGAATAGTGGCAACTGTTGATCCTTGATTTCAGTTCAAAGGTGGATTCTAATTGAATGGTTGATTCATTGGTTGGTTCTATGTCTTAGGTGGGTTCTGGGTCTGAGTCTGCGGTGGGACCTGGTTCTGCATTATGGGTTGGTTCTATACTTGGAATGCTGGCTGATTCTGATTCTGCACATTCTGTAATTGAGGAATATTTCATGCCTACCATTTTGCAATCAACTAAGGGAAACTTTCAACATTATGATCACTAGTTGCATAGTATGTGCACTGCACATGAGGGCACTCCCTTTGGTGATGCCGAAATAACCCACAGTAGTAGCACTGGATTGATTCATGACCTTGTTCTCCTTCTTAGCCAAATCCTCCTCCTCAACCTTTGAACCCTATGCAGAATCCTCCTCGAACTCCTCCTTGCTGAAATTGCGGTTGGGCCATTTGTTGTTGCGGTGGGTTAGGTTGCTGCTAGACATAGTGCATAGCTTGAACATATTGTGGCTGGTTATAATATAGTCACGGTGCCTAGTTATACTGTGGTTGTACCACCATTTGCAGTTGTGGTGCAAATTGCGGCTGCACTATAAACTGTTGCTGTGGTTGTGTAGGGACAAATTGCAATGGAGGTGGTGGTGTATACGCCACCTATGCTTCTGGTTGTACTACTTGCGGCTGTGCTTGCACTATCCAAGGGTCCTCACCTTTCACAAATTATGAATCGCACGTCCTTTCCTGGAGCAAATCATAAGCATGATAGTTTTTCTCATCATGTCCAACTAACTGAAAAAAATTATAGTACACATTTTCTACCTTGGTAACCATCTTCTGCATGTAATCACATTTCTTGTGTCGATGCCCATAGACCTGACTTATGCGACACCATGGTACACTAGCACAAATCAGCGGATTCGGGGCTCCTGACAGCAAATAATTCTGAAATGTCGGACAGGTGTCCTTGGTATGTCCGCCTTCATTGCAACGGGTGCACCAAATATAATCACAATCGTCCTTGTCCTTTTTGATATCTTGCAATTGGAGCATCAAATTGGCTAATTGTGCTTGAATCTGGTTCATTTTGACCGTGGATTCTCCTACTGGTGATGCCTCCAAATTCATCACAGTCTCTAGATCCTCGCTCTGTGTCACAATATTTTGTTACATTAATGGCTGCCTGATATGCGGGACAAGTGCAGCAATGAACCATTCCTTGTGCTAAACATCGCTCATCTGAAAATTGACCCAGGCCATCAATGTCTTAAACCGTTGATCAAAGTCCCAAATCGTCTCATTGGGGAACTATTTGATCTCATTCAATTTCAGTAATATACTGAGCCTCATATTTTGGCTTCTTAAATTCTTCAAATAACCCCGTTTGGATCTCATCCAATGTCTTCGCAGTACTCCCCTAAGGTATCTGCGTGAATCTCATGAACCATTCTAGCGCACAGCCCCTTAAATTAGTGGCTTGCCGACTTTTCTTCACATCATCATCGATAGTTTGTCTGGCAGTCCAGATTGCCTCACATAAGAACCAGTACTGCTATGGATCGTAAGTGCCATTCCCATTAAATATTGGTAACTTCATTTCGTCACCCACCATTCTGGACCTTCTTCCTCATGCTGGTGTTATATTACTAAACTGTTGCTGACACGTTAGGCAAGTTGACACAAAGTGTGTATTGTTTCCTTGCGATGGAGTAGTAAGGTGGAGTAGTGCGCAGAGGTGTGGGCACGTCACTAGTGGGCTTTGATCCTATTGTTATTTCGGGAGTAACCCATGCCTGGTATTCTTCATCATCACAAAAAGGTCTCTTCATCTGATGTGGTTTTTCTTCACTGCATTGCACTTTGATCGCGATAGGACCTTCTCCTATCCTCTACCTCTTCTCTTGAAACCTTGCTCCTCCCCTTGTACAACCACTTCTTTCTTTGGCGACCTTCACATTCTCACCAGAACTCATTCTCGTCTACCCCTTTACTTCTTATGCATCTCCCCCCTTCCGTCGCGGTGACTACATCCTTCGCACACCAAAGTTCCACTACTCTTGGTCCATATTCAAAATATCTTTTTCATAGACTAGTTGCTTGATGGCCAGCTGCAACGACAACAAGAACCTTCTTCGCGGTCCACTAAAGAAAACTCTTTGTACTTCGCTAAAAGATTTATTGGTGTCAACTGCAAACTTGGTGATGTATCCTTCTATGATACTATCTAATGACACCTCAACTACCTGTGATGCCTTATTATTGGTTTCTTGTAACTCCTGGATAAACTCTGGGGTCTAGGATGTCGGCTCTCCTCCTTGAAAGTTTGTCTTCTTCTTAGTGAACGTTTCCATCCATTGCTACAAGAGGACATGAAATTCACAAAAGAACCATTCGTGAGGACTATCATGGATATACCTGTCCATCCAGTGGCCCGTTGGCAACTTTGGATTCTGATTTTCAGCTATGGCAAACTCCCGCAATTTTAGATCAAACCATCCTTCAATCTCTGGTTGAGTCGTATGGAAAAAAATATCCTCCTCTTAACAACAACGCTTGTCCCAGAAAAAGAACCATTTGTTGGTGAAACCCACCAACAAAGCCTCGTCGACAAGGGTTCCCACTCTGTCGACGCCCTACAACACAATCTCCCTGAGCACCGGCCTAGACAAGTTTTACCCTGCCTAGCAACGTCTGTAGAGAAGACGAGGTCTCAACCGAGGCATTCAAGGGAGAGCTGTCGAAACTGAGTTTTCGATAGTGGGGAGGGAGGATATGGGGATCCGACAGAAGGACACCATAACTACCAGATCCAGAGCTTGCATTTGAATTTACACTATTTGTTCAACTTGCATAGGGTATTCTTAACTTATGCAATCATCATATCATCACACAGTTATTACAATATCGCAGCATTGTATATGCACAATAGATAGTAATAGAAAATAGATTGCATCAACATAGCAATAAAACATATCACATTGATATAGCAAGAAGAGACTAGATCACATCTACATTATTCCATCATAACATAATAGATCACAGCATCGTAATAGATCATATCACAACAACAATAACAGAAAAAATCACAATAGAAATGATAGATAGGATTTGTGTCACAATCACCATATCATATTAATCTTGTGCAACAAAACCACATTATACAATTCGTCTCCAAAATTGGAGACTGCACACATCAGGACAATCCTATATCAATTGCAGATACATAGGGAATTCTTCACAAAACCAGATCTTAGTTAGTAGCGATTTCTAATAAAAATCCCCATCTATTTGCAAAACTAGATCTATAAATAGGCTTGCATTGTTACATTGAGGGTCAACTTCTAACTAACTTATAACCGCTAATGATCTATTACAACAAAACTTGGTCAAATAACATATAAAATTTTCAAAGCGATTATTCTTCTGCCCATCGCGCTAATCTGGCCTTGCACGGTAGCATGTGAGGTTGCGTAGTGATGCTGTGGAACTCACTTACCAAAAACCCCTGCCAACATGTACATTGGGCATGGAGTCAAAAAAGGAAATAACATTTACAATGTTGTTGCATAGGAAACATAATAGAGGCAAGGTAACCATCTCATTAGAGTCAACATGCTTTTTGTCTGGTGATATGGAGGAATATTAGAGATAGTCTATTAATGTGGGCATCTAACGAGGATGAGTGCACCATTAACTTTAGATGAAAGGATTTTGTGAATGCTTAAAACTAATAGAAAAAAGCATATGAATATGAATTATGAACTAATGTAAATTCATTCAAGCATGAAAGGAAAACATAATGGAAGATTTAAACTGGAAACACATGCACATAAAGGAAAGAAAGTCACCAGATAGTAATAAAGACAACACAAAAATCTTTGCCAAAGGCCAGCTTCAGCTCTGTGATTTTATTAAACGGATGAATCTTTGTTACAATATTTCATCTCATGGATCCCAACCCTTGTTCTATTAAAAAAATTTCTTAAATACAAAATGGTGTTGCATGAGCTCAGAACTAACTCTGCTAAAAATAGGCAATAACTTCCTTTAAATTGCATTTGTCACTTAGATCTCCTAACTCATAACTATTCTGAAAATAAACTAAAAACTGCTAAATAACTAGTCATCAAATTGTCTTCGACAATTCTTCAATAAATCTTCATTAAATCTTTATCCACGTAGACTGTATTTAGTTTTTCCATACTTCTCAACTGTCTTCCACTGGTCGACAGTTGGCAGCTCCATGTTGTCCATTTCCTTTGCCAACACTCTTAGCTCCACGTGGTCTTTGAATGAAATCTCTGACATTATGCACAAGTGGCTGTGAAAGTGTGAAAAATATCAAAATATTCAGCCAACTTGTCCACTATTGTCTTCCCAGACAAGGATTGTTGCATATCCTCAAATTTTTTGTGATGTAGTCTACATCTTAGAAACAGAGCATGAAATTCTGTTTGAGAAAATATTCTACCTTTTTCTTCTGAGAAGAAAGGTAAACTATTTTTGAAAATTGGTGTAAATAAATCAATGAACAATTTAATTTGATGAGTCATGACATCGATCTTTTCCTGTGATTTTCTTTCCTCTTTAACCAATTCCGCTGGGGATCCCTATGATTTTTTCCATGCATATTAATTTAGCGGAGTGATTTTGGACCATATTTCTTATCCCCATAAAATATATACCCTTGATCGTGTGGGCCTTTTAATCAATTCCACTGATTCCAAAACTTTCTTTATCTGTGCATCTTCAATCAGTGAAATTAATATTAGGTGTCGATCTTGATCAGACATGAATTTCAACCATTGATATATGAAGATTGTACCACTTTTCGCTTATTTCCACAGTTATTTTCCACATGCAGATTCACCCAGCGGAATACCTATGGACCATTGATCACTTTCACATCTTCATCTCCAACGTTGATTTATGTAGGATGTAATTTTTTTCATTTATTGGAAAATATCATTCCTCCATGCTAGTTCTATTAGCGGAATCCTTCCTAACTGTAGATATTCATACCCCTTTTTCATTTGACTGTTGATCTCTAATTCCCTTTAACTCATTCTGTTGGCCACCAAAATTTCTTTCCTCATGCAACTTTAACCAACGGATTTATCTACAGCCGTAGATCTTCCTAACTACATATCTACACTATTAAAACTTATCACAAGATAACCAAGGTGAGTATTTTTAATTCAACCTTACTGCTAATGCTTAAACCATGATTTTTATTTAGAATGTATGATTCTTAAGGTTAGAAATAGCCCCACTTTCCTTATTTTCAATCCTCTTCAATATACCTTCTGGTCATATTATGAAATTTCACCTCCCATGTTAATTCTCCTAAGGTCTTCCCCCTTTCCCAACTGCTAACCAAAAATGGTCCTAACATAATGTTAAAGTATTGTAACTTCGGAAGATATTCCAGATGTATTGATTGTATTACTCCTTCATGAGATGAGTTTGGTCATGTAAGAGTCATTGAAAGAATCAATATAAACCTCTGGATGTAATTCAGGTCAATAGTACCCAAGTGTCATTATAATAAATATTGGTTTTGGTGTCTTACTAGATAAGTCATCCCTCGTAGGTTCTAAGTCAAGTTAAGAGATACATATAAATAGGGAGTTGCTCGCCTTCATTTGCACACACTCACTCAATTATGTTTGCAATAGAGAGAAGAACAAGTGCACCAGGATGAAGAGAGAAGAAGGTGTCTTGGGTTTTATGTTGTTCTAGTTGAGTTCTATAATAAGGAATTTTTGTGGGGTTTTCTCCCTTGTGATTTCACCGAGGAAAATCTTTGTGTTCTTTTTGTTCTGTGCTTGTTGTTCTTTCAATGATCCTATTATTGAAAATTATTTTAAGATATCATCAAATCAATTAATAAAACTTAGAACCACCCACCAATGTCTCTCCCTTTACCTATCTCACTCTCTCTCTCTACCTTTATCCCATTAAAACATCCCTTCTACCTCTACCTCTAACCCCGTATCACCACCTTATGTCTCTACCTCTAACCCCTTACCAACCCACAATCTCTCTCTCTCTCTCTAACCCATTAACATCCCTCTCTCTCTCTACATCTAACCCCTTAACACCAAACCTCTCTCTACATCTAACCCCTTACCAACCCCCAATGTCTTTTCCTTAACCTCTCTCCCTCTCTCTACCTCTCTCTGACCCATTAAACGCCCCCTCCCACCCTTTCTCTATATCCAACCCCTCACCACCACACCCATTTTCTCTATCTCTAACCCCTTACTCACCGCATTCTCTACCTCAAACCCCTTACCACCCCGAATTCTTTTTAATGTTATAATAAAAAACAATAAATTCTAAGTTTAAAAATCACATACATGTTTTGTAATGCTAAAATGCATGCACATTTTTTTTGGTGGGCTTAAAATTTGAATCTAAACAAAACATGTATGCATTTCATAGCACTATGCCCAACCCTTCGCACATACTAGCATGGCATTCCTATTGCTATTTTTCTTCTTTGGAATTTTCTTTGGATTTACCATGACCATGCCTTGGGGTATGATAAAGTACGGATTATTGATAATTACATCCAATTTCTCAGTATGTCGAGGTTTAGGCATCGGTTACAGTATGCTACACACCTTCATTTTTTAGGAAATTTTAGACACCTATAACATTATTTCTGCGGATTTTAAATATGTAATTTTTAAAAAGAATATATTTACTTGTCTTGTGTCATGACTTGTTACATCAATAAACACATTTTTGGTGTTTCATCCATAACTCTTATGTTTCTCAGCAATTTTGAAAAAAATGGTAAAGTGCACCGACGTCTATATGTTATAAAAAATGTTTCGAAATAATTCCATTTAGACTGTTAAACGATGCACCCACACTTGGAGTACTCTTGTTGACATTCGATCACTTAGATAATTTTTTTATTGTTATTACTTTTTTTTAAATAGCAGTGCACTAGTACTAGAAGTTCTCTATATGTCTACTAGTTTTCAGAAGTTGATTTGATCATTTAGGAACTCAAAGGATGCACCCACAAAAACATATACCTTGTAATTTGTTCGGAAATAAAAAGTGTTTATTGAAAATATCAAACTTTATATAGTTAAGAACATTTTCAGTAGAAAAAAAATTATATATTCATAAACGACATTCAAATTGCAACATTCCATCCCTTTTACTCATTGCTAGATTCATTGTGTATGTCTCAAAATATCGATGTAAGTTGACGAATTCCCATTTTTGCAGTTTTCTATTGCATCTAACGTGTCAAAAGATACAATTTTCTATTGCATCTAACGTGTCGAAAGATACACTCATTAGCATGCACACACCTAACTATTTCTAACAACAAATTTAAAAGGCCTATATTTTAGGCACTCTATTAATCATAAACCAATGACTAAAAAACATTTTCAATAGTTCTTCACTTAATAGTTCACTATTCAAATGTAAGATAGTTTTAATAAAAAAGACATTGTAATTGTACCAAAATCATTTTCAAGATCCTATATAACATAGGACCAAAAAAAAAGAAAAAGAAGCTAAACTTTTTAGTAAACAAGTTATGTAATTCCTTTACAACAAAACAAACATAATCAAGTGTTGCTATGCACCATTCCCAAAAATCCAAAAGGCAAAGGCTCTTCTTCTTTTATAAATTACTCATTTAAATATATTATAACCATTGTTTTGGAATAAGTATGTTTAAAATAAATCTTGACCTTGACGTGACTCAAGGTGAACTTGATTAAGTTATTTTTCTAATTTCTTTTAATATTCTTTCAACTTTTCGAATAATTCATTACATATATTAAATTACTAAATACATGTTTCATTAATGAGCCCTTTAAGTATCTACTTCCGTATGTTTTGATATATTTTCCCACTTTAATTTGTTTAGTCACCTTTTACACTTCTGCAAGAATGAATTTTTGAATGTTTTCCTTTTCAACATGAGAATTTTTTTGCGCTTTAGATTTGTGTTAGATTTGAATGATGTCCTTAGGTGAACCATGTGGGTGAGGAAGGGGAGTGTTCCTCTCGGATTTAGTGACATTTTAAAGTTCATTTACAACTCAAATCAACATTTACAACACTGTAGTAGCTAGCTGTTACAATTGATAGCACTCTACATATGGTGTTGCAACTATTTCTTACAGCTAAAATAGCTTACAAAACTCAAATCAACACCTACAAGACTATTGCAGTGCTTTGTTAGAGCTAACAGTCATCTACAGCACTGTAATAGCTGAGTTGTAGTTGACTTTTTAACAACATTAAGTTAACCCTTGCATTCATAGACTTAACACAATTATTCTATTGAATCAATAAACCTTATTAACATAAAATGAACTCTAATTTCTTCAACTACTACAAAAAACTAACTTCCGAAAATAAAACTGAGTTTTCAAACTCAAAAACAGAGTAAAACACAAAAATTACACAAGAAAATTCAGATTTTCAACTCTGTGTATTTCTTAGTGTGTTTATATATCTCTGTATGTACAAACATGATTGCATGCTTATGTATTTATAGTATGTTGGCTAATTTTGTCATTAACTCCTAATTGACCCTTTGTATTACAAAAAATGGAATTATGGAATTTTATGCAAATGCTCTGTTACAATCTATTACATTCTCACATAGTGGAAAATTGCACTACCTCCTCAGAACATTAGATGAACTTGTTGGAAGATTAAAATGGATTTTCATGATTTATAAATTTGATGTCTGTAAGCCAGTGTAACAGTAAGGCGGTGTAACGACTCTTCAAAATTTCAGCAATTATATTTTTGGGCAGTGATGCCTTTTCACACCTCCACCAGTTAGTGATATGGCCCATCATTGTTTTAGCAGGCTGGGTGGTGGAGTAATTAACAAATTCCAACATTCTCCCCCTTAATTACTACACTAAAAAAAATTGTAATACTAACTTTCTGTTACAGCTTACGAACTCCAATGTTTTTCCTATGAAGCTCAAACAACTCTTTTCCCAAAGGTTTTATAAATAGATTTGCAAACTAATTTTTTGATCTACAAAATTCCATACTAATTTCATTGTTGTTTATCAGTTCTCGAATAAAACAATACCTTGTATCAATATGCTTACTTATTTTCTGAAAGGCGTGGTTTCTTGATAGTGCAATAACTGATTTATCGTCATAGAAAATTTGAGTTGGTTCCTTTCGTACATGCTGTAACTCGGAAAGAGTTATTCTCATCCATACATTTTGACATGTAGCTGTTGTTGCTACAACATACGCTTCCTCGACAGAGAATAGTGTTACTATGGGCTTCTTCTTTGACGCCCATGCTGTTGATATTGATAAAAAACTGAACACATATCCATATGTGCTCTTTCTATCATCGATAGAACCTGCAAAATCACTGTCAATATATACAATCAACTTAAAATTTTGGTTTGATGTATATTGGATACCAAAATTTGTTGTTCTAGTAATATATCTTAGAATCCTATTTCTAGCTTGTGAGTGGATATTCTTTGGCGATTCCATAAATCTCAAAATCAAACTTACTGCAGACGTTATATCACGTCTTGTTGCAGTTAAGTACATGAGACTTCCTACGAGTCTCTTATACAGTGTTGGATCAACTTTTGACCCATCATCCTCCTTACTTTGTTTTGTTCCGGTTTCAATCTAAGTTACGAATGGATTACAATTCATCATTCTGAATCTTTTCAATACATCATTTTCATATTTAGATTGATTAATAAAAATACCATCTTCATATTGAGTTACTTCAATACTAAGGAAATATTTCATCATTCCTAAATCAATCATCTTAAATTTTGTTTTCATGGCTTTCTTGAACTCATATAGTGAAAGATATCTAGTGAATATCAAATCATCCACATATAATAAAACAATGAGTATTTTACCTTCTTGATTTACCATTGTATACAACATTGGCTCACTTGGACTTCTACTGAATCCTTCACTATTCAAGTATTCATCAATTCTGTTGTACCATATTCTCAGTGCATGCTTCAATCCATACAATTCTTTCTTTAATATCTTGACCTTGTCTTCTTGTCCATCCACTTCATATACAGGAGGTTGTCTTACATAATCCTCTTCTTCTAAAGATCCATTTAAAAATGAAGACATTACATGATCCATTTGATGTACATACGATTTATTTTGAGAAGCAATAGCTAATACCATCCTTAAGATATCAAGTCTAGCTACAGGTGCAAAAGTCTCATTATAATCAATTCCAAGATGTTGACTAAACCCTTGAGATACAAGTCTTGCTTTGTATTTTTCAACATCTCCATCAGCATTTAACTTGGTCTTATAAATCCATTTGACACCAATACAATTTTTATCATCAAGTAAATCTACTAGATTCCAAGTATTAGTTGTTTCTATGGAATCAACTTCTTCATCCATTGCTTTGATCCAAACATATTTTTTAAGAGCCTCATCCAAATCTACAGGATCAAATGCTAAAAATGCAAAATTTGAAACTTCATCTACTTCTTCATTTTGATTAAACAGTTCTCTTAAACTTCTAGTCTTCTGACCGCTAACTATGTTTCTTAATGACACTAGTGTAGGATTTGATCCATTACTTTCTTATGATCCTATTCCTTTCTATCCACAAATATTTGATGGTTCACCGTGTTCATGAGTTCTGAGAATTTTGATAGGTATCCTTACTGCTGGTGTATGTGGATTTAATTGTTCTCCATGTATGCCGTGTTCATCTTCTTCATCTTCTGCATGAGGTGTAACATTGTCCTCTACAATCAACTTATCAATGCTCCTATCCCATGCTTCTTCTTCCTTAAACATCACATCTCTACTGATTACATACTTCTTGGTGATGGGATTTTAGAGTATGTATGCTTTACATTCTTCAATATATCCAACAAAAATACATTTCTCACTTCTTTCATATAAATTTATCCTCGTCTCTTCACGTACATGTGCATAAGGTAGACAACCAAAACTTCTTAAATGAGATATGTTGTTATACTTACCACTCCATGCTTGGTGGGAAACTCGATCTTCTAGACTCTTAGTTGCGATTTTGTTCAGAATGTATATTGAACAAGTAACAGTGCTTGCCAAATATTCATTTGGAAGATGATTCTCCTTCATCATACTCCGAGCCATGTTCATAATGGCTGCATTCTTTCTTTCTATTACTCTCTTTTGTTGTGGATTGGAGCAAGTAGTAAATTGTATTTTAATTCCATAATTTTGACAAAATTCTATAAATTCATTTGACATATACTCACCTCCTCTATACCTCCTCTATATGATGTCAAGACTTGAATAAATTTGTTACTCCATTTTGCAGCAATAGCTTTAAAACTTTTAAACACATCAAAAGCTTGATATTTTTGTTTCGACAAATACAACCGAGTTTTTTTATTGTAATCATCAATGAAATTCATAAAATAAACATTGCCAATGAAAGAAGGTGTTTGCATCGGTCCACACAAATTTGTGTGTACCAGGGCTAATGCTGCTTTCGCTCTATATGAGATTCCATAAATAAATTTCTCTCTATGATGCTCTTCCAATATGCAACTCTCACATGAGCCTGCTAGCAGCTAAATACTGGGAAACCATTTTACCATTTGATTCTTCTGTAGCAAATCTAAGCCACCAAAATGTAAATAGACATACCTCAAATGCCATAACCATGATTGCTCTAAACTATTAGTTTTATAAGAATTCAAAGAGTTGGTCAAATCATTTCTCATAATTAGCGGAGACATTCTATTATTTGTCATCTCTACTCTGGCTATCAACTGTTTACTTGGATATTTCTCTTAAATAGTGCATACCTTGTTTTTAAAGAACACTCTATATTCTTTCTCGAGCAATTGTCCAACACTTAATAAATTACACATTAAATGAGGAACATAATAAACATCATGAATAGTTCTTCTTTCACCATTCTTTGTATATACAACAATCACACCTTTACCATTAGCTTTTACGTTATTGTCATTACCTAACTTAACTTCAGACTTAATGCTTGTATCTAAACTTGAAAATAATTCCTTCTTTCCAATCATGTGGTTGTTGCATGCGCTCTCGAAAAACCATATATCTTTTGAAATTTCTTGGGTGACATTACAATTTAAAAAAATAGGTTTATCTTCATTTTCAATCTCCTCTGTAATGTGTGTAGACAGTTTACTAGTATGTGCTTACTTCTTCCAACACTTGTTAGCGAAATGCCTAAATTTATTACAGTAAAAACATTGAACTTTAGATCTGTCATACCTTTGATTTCTTGGATTCCATGCTCTATTGTTACTCCCGCTTACACTAGGAGTATTTTGCTGTAACTTCTCTTTAGATTCTGAATCATTTCTACAGTCACTATGATCAGCACTTCGACCTCCTCTTCCTATGGTACTAGCTCTTCCTCTTCCTCTTCCTCTTCCTCTAGTAACTTGTAATTGAGATTTAAAATCATTTTCTAATGGAGTATCATCATACGTGTTCATTCTTGATTCATGAGCAATCAAAGAGCCAGTCACCTCATCAATGTGCATTTGACTACTATCTTTAAACTCTTCAATTGGAACAACCACTGCTTCAAACTTCTTTGGAAAACATCTCAACAGTTTTTCCATCACTCGCTGATATGAGAGGTCTTCACTATATTTATGTAGCTGGTTTACAATATTCATAACTTGTGTCATAAATCTATCATCAGTCTCATTGTCCTTCATCTTCAGATTCTCAAAATCCCTTTTCAAGTTTTGCAACTTAAAATTCTTCACCTTGGTCACAACTTGATAACAAGTTTCAAGAGTGTCCCAAGCTTTCTTTGAAGACTTAGCACTTGAAATATTCAAAAATATAGATTCACTTAGGCATTGCTGAATAAGGCCAATTGACTTTGTTTTCCTTCTTCCAATTTTCTTTCAACAGAACACGCTCATCATTTGACAGAGCCAATTCAGCAGTAGCTGGTGATGGACACCAAATCGTAAAAAACTCCCAAAGATCCAGAGCATGCATGATAGTTGTCATAAACTATGTATCATAATATCTTTCATACAACACGGGAATTTGTGGCTGCACTACACTGCTGTTAGTAGCCATCTCAACTTAAATTCCAAAAAAAACGAGCAAAAAAAGTCAACTTAGCTCTGATACCATTATGGGTGAGGCATGGGAGTGCCCCCTTAGCTTTAATGACACTTTAAAGTTCACTTACAACTCAAATCAACACTCACATCACTTTAACAGTTGGATCTCACGCCACTCTACAAATGGTGTTGTGACTAGCTGTTACAGCTACTAGAGCTTACAAAACTCTAATCAACACCTAGAGCACTGTTGCAACTGGCTGTTAGAGCTGACCTCCATCTACAACGCAGTAATAGATGAGTTGCAATTGACTTTTTAACAACTTTCAAATAACCCCTGAGTTCATAGACTTAACACAAGTATTCTACTGAATCAATAAACCATATTAACATAAAATGAACTTGGATTTCTTCAACTGCTACAACAGACTAACATAAAAAATAAAACTCAGTTTTCAAACTCAAAAGCACAATAAAACACAAATATTACACAGTAGAATTGAGAGTTTCAACTTTGTATTTCTTAGTGTGTTTCTATATCTATGTATGTACAAACATGATTAAAAGCTTAGGTACTTATAGTATTTTGGCTAAGTGAGTCATTAACTGCTAATTAACCCTTAGTATTACAAAAAAACCAATTTTTCTACTAATGCTCTATTACAATTTATTACACTCTTGCAAAGTGGAAAACTGTGGTGCCTAATGAGAAAATTAGATGAGCTTGCTGGCAGATTGAAATGGCTTTTCATGATTTATAAATTTGATCATGTGACAGTGAGACGGTGTAACGGCTCTTCAAAATTTCTGTGATTATATTGTTGGGCCGTGATGCCTTTTCACACCTCCCAGAGTTAGCGAGGTCGCCCATCAATGTGGCTGGGTGGTGGAGTAATTAACTGATCTCATCAACAAACCAAGGGTGCAAAATAGCATTGGTTGACCACATCTTCAACAAAGCCCCTAATTTAATACAAGTCAACCATTA
Organism: Pseudotsuga menziesii; assembly: GCA_001517045.1. Classification (NCBI taxonomy): domain Eukaryota; kingdom Viridiplantae; phylum Streptophyta; class Pinopsida; order Pinales; family Pinaceae; genus Pseudotsuga; species Pseudotsuga menziesii. The sequence goes on along the minus strand of LPNX010741143.1, from coordinate 209,945 downwards.
ATTTCAATCACATTACATTATGAAGCTTGATTTTCTCGATGGAATACCTATAGTTTCAATTTATTTTATTTGTCAAGAGCAGCGTGCGTGTGGCCAAGTTCACATGTACTATGCTTTACAAATCAACGTTATTAACATCCATTATCTTTTATTTAGTAGCACATACCACAAATTTGTCCATATCTACCTTTTTCATTTTTTCGCTACCTGCCTTTCTAATGTCTTTTGCCTCTAATTGTATACAATAAGTTGTAAGTTGGCAACATCTTGTACTGGAAAAGTTCCGTTACTCCACGGAGGATATTTTCCAAGCTACGTGGAATCAAGATTCTTTGTCAACTCGTTAGGTTCCTTTTCTATAGCACCGTATTTAAGAATTTGGTTGTTTTGCTTGAAAAATTGCCTTGTTTAGATATCAAAGTCAACTGCTTACTACTACCGTTTGTATCTTATAATCATTCCAAAGTATCGTCGACTTCAAACCTAAAGACTTAATAAGGACGTCTAAAAACACAATACTTTGTTTTTTCTTAAAGCAGGATTTATCAGTTCAAAGAAAACAGAGTTTTCATTAATTTGAAACTTTTTCCATTTTTAGAGAATGTCTATCCGTTTAAAATGGAGTCATACCCCAAAAACAAAGTTTTATTTAAACACTCTGCCACAACACCTTTAGAACTCTACCTCCACATATAATTTTGGACATATTCATAAAAAAATCTCTACCAAAAAACAATACTAAAAATAACAAATCATCGTTTAAACCGTACTTACAACAACTTGAAAGTTACGTTTTAAAGTTTATTCGTGTCAATAGTTTAAACAATACCATGAATTGTTCGGACTCGAATCCGTACCAGCCATGCTTTTAAAAATGATTTAAAACAGCGAGAAAGTTAAGCCTTTTAAACATATTTACAATAATGAAAAGTTGTACTTTAAAATTTATTTGCAACACTGATTTAGATAATAAATGCCAGTATCAACTTGTTTTAATTTTCCTCTAAATAAATCTTCTTGATAGCCAAATATTTTTCTTATATTAATCAATACAATTTACTTAAACTCTAAGAATGGACTAAAAGCAACAATCCCATACTGTTTTCATCGAAGCCAAATGGCACTGACATCTTAATTCAAAGAAAAAAAAACCAGTTACGAGTACCTAACTCTGAGTGTCACATCGCAAATAAAACTGAGAAAAATATAATGCGTGTTCCGGAGGTTTTTCCTAAGTTGTTACAAGGGTTTGCAGCGTGATTTAAATAAAGATTTCGTCATCAAATCGAGAGAAAGGTGTAAAATAAAAATAAAAAATCCTAACTATGATGTTTTGGAGTCACCATAATTTTAAGGATATGTAAATGCTAAAGTACATTGTTACATTACATGGTTTAAAATAGAAAGTAAATAGATATATGGTTAAATGACCAAGTTGTATAAGATCACTTTGCCCACGATACTATTAAGAACTTTTAAAATAAAATCACTAGTTCACAGATAAGATCACTAGTTCAAAACTCTGAAAAAATAAAACAGTGTCACGACAACGCCCGTTTATACTTGTTACGAGTAACATCAAACAGATACGCTGAAATAGCCAGCATTGCGTCACGGAACTTTCCTTTGAAGTTGGGTAGGGTCGGATTATGACTTCGTTGAATAATATTTTGAACGGCTCTTTATGGTCGCAATGAAAATAATGATATAAGTCATGTCATTGTTAATGAATACGGTCCGGATTGGATGCTAGTTACCACGATTTATAATGATTTGTAACTGTAACATTCACTTCGCAAAACCAAAACCAAAACCGCCGAGCATAGCCAAGTGTCATCTATTTGATTTGTTTACCGACAAATCCCTAGACCCATGATGAAAATGCATTAGATAATTCGTTTCAGTTGAGATGCCTATGCTTTTTCGTCAGCACAGTGATGGAATTTTTCTTCATTGTTTAGACTTCGCTATGATCAATAATGAAAACAGATGAAAAATCGGTGTTGTGGTAGGTTTTCAAACATGGCGGCTTGAAATTCTTCATTTATTTTGACATGTCGATCTCTCACCCCTGATTCTTAACAGGCGCGTTACAATTTTCTTTGACCTTTTGATTGTGTTTCTATAAATAGTCCTAAGAGTTCACAGCTCATAAGCTTCATTCTTTAAATGTTAAAATTGCAGTTGTTGTAAGTTCGACAAGCCGTGAGATGCAAATATTTATCTCACGTTGGACACAAATTTCCCTATAGGAATTGGATCTTTCGTCAACATGGCTCTAAGGTCTGCAGGATGTTTAGCAATATTTCTGAAACTGCTCTTATTCTTCGCTATACTTGCTGCTGTCTCAGGTTCCGATGTACAGCGCTACACTTTCGTTGTAGGTTTAGTCAAATGCTTCACCCTTTCTTGAACCTTTGCATTGATATCTGTGTCGATTTGAAATCAAAGCCTACTGACCTGCAATTTAATAGTTGTCTGTGTATTCTACCAGAGATTTAGTTGACTTTTACTTTTGCAGATTGAAAGGACGCAGGTTACCAGGCTATGCAGGCAGCATAACATAATCACAGTAAACGGTCAGCTGCCAGGTCCAACTCTTAATGTGTACAATGGAGACAGGATTGTTGTTAAAGCTTATAACAAGGCCCAGTACAATGCCACTCTTCATTGGTATCTCTATGCAACCTCAATGAACACTTTTGAAAATAATCTGATGTTGTTAGAAACTTAGATTAGGGGTTTGAAAATGCAGTATAATACTTGTCTTTTAAAATGACAGGCACGGCGTGAGGCAGTTGCGTACGGGATGGGCCGATGGACCAGCATATATTACACAGTGCCCCATTCAGCCTGGTGGAAGTTATACTTACAGATTTACAATTACTGGACAGGAAGGAACCTTATGGTGGCATGCTCATGTCTCATGGCTAAGGGCTACGGTATATGGAGCTTTAGTTATACTTCCCAAGAAGGGAAACCTGTATCCATTTCCAAAGCCCAGCGGTGAAATTCCTATAGTAATAGGTGAAAAATACTTATAGACTTATTGCCTAATCATCAATTTATAATATATAAGCTTTTAGTATGCGGTTTTGTTAGTTAATTCAAAGTAATTTTGTGTGCAGGTGAATGGTGGAACAGAGATCCAGTAGCTGTTGTGAATCAGGCAACTCTCACAGGTGGTGCACCCAATATTTCAGACGCCTTCACCATAAATGGACAGCCAGGAGATCTCTATCCCTGCTCCACACAAGGTATTCAGTGTTAATTCTTTCGATGTGGAGTATAGTCTACTTAGAAAACCTTAGAATTAATTTCATCACAAATTCACCACAGAATTGTTAATTCAGATACCTTTCGCCTCTCTGTCAAACCGGGGAACACATATCTCCTGCGGATCGTCAGTGCTGCACTGAATAATAAGCACTTTTTCAAGATAGCAAGCCATGAATTTACAGTTGTAGCGGTGGATGCTTGTTACACAAAGCCATACAATACAGATGTAATCGTGATCGCTCCGGGGCAGACTGCAGATCTTCTTATCACAGCCAACCAGAAAGCGGGCAAATATTATATGGCCACCCGAGCATATACTAATATTCGATCGGGCGGTTTCGATAACACCACAACTACTGCAATTCTAGAATACATGGGGGATCAAGTTTCTAAGCGTCCCATTCTTCCGGTGCTTCCATTCTACAACGACACTGCAACAGTTACTACATTTAACAGAGGACTTCGAAGCCTGGATTCACCAGAGCACCCTGTCGACGTTCCTTATACCATAGACGAGACCCTCATCTACACCGTCGGATTAGGGTTGTTCCCGTGTCCGAAGGGTAAGATCTGTGGAGGCCCGAACGGAACCAGGCTTGCTGCAAGTGTGAACAACGTATCTTTTGTATTGCCCTCAACAGCTCTGCTTCAAGCTTCTTATTTCCACATTAATGGTGTCTTTACAACGGATTTTCCTCCAAATCCTCCCGTCATATTCGACTACACGGCCGAGAATATATCCCGAAGTCTTTGGGCTCCGGTGTCCGGAACAAAAGTGAAATTGCTGAACTATAATTCTACGGTGCAGCTGGTTTTTCAGGGAACAAACATCGTCGCCGCTGAAAGCCATCCAATGCATCTTCATGGTTACAGCTTCTACGTGGTTGGAGAAGGATTAGGGAGCTATAATCCCCGAACCGATCCGCTGAAATTCAATCTAGTTGATCCCCCAAAGCGCAACACCGTAGGGGTTCCAGTGAACGGATGGACTGCGATTAGGTTCAGAGCTGACAATCCAGGTAATGTTAAACGTAGTTCGTATCCATGAGATTCAAGTTTTCCATATGTAAGAACACAATTGTTCAAATTGAGGTGTAAATATGATGACAGATGAAAAAACGATTACTTTCTGCGCAGGAGTGTGGTTCATGCACTGTCACTTGGACGACCATTTGACGTGGGGATTGAGCATGGCGTTTCTAGTGAAGAACGGTGCCGGTTATTTAGCAGCATCGGAACCTCCTCCTCCAGACCTCCCTAGATGCTAGCTGAGAATGCCATCTGAGGTGGATAATAACTAAAATAGATAACCCATATGCTTAAGAACCGTGCGAATAAAAAGGGTAGTGCTCCTATATAACTATGTGGTTTACAAGTTCTTATATTTTAGAAGTAATCAACCGAAAGCTTAATAGCTCTTATTGTAAGACGATACTCTTATAAATTATAAAATGCATGGCATTATAGATAAGTAATGACATTTTAATGAAATTATCGATCCTGTATTGGAAAAGAATGTGTGGAATTGTGAAAAACGAGTCTGTGAAAAATAAGTTGTGTATGAAACATATCATTAAGTGGAAAGGCTTGTAAATCTCAGATTTTTTGTGTGGTCTAATTTTTTTATTTATCAAAGGATGAAAAAGTGTATGGTTTGTATTGATTTTTTTTTATGGTAATGTGTAAATGGAATTTGATTTAGCAGCTAAAATTAGAGTTAATGTATATAAAGTAATGTACTCTTCTGAATTTTTCATAGATTTCTCTAAACCTAAATGATAAGTTGATTAATGCACTTAGTAGCATGGTAATGTACATAAAGCTTAGCCCAATTTTATTTAGAAGCTAAAAATTGAGATAACTCCAATAATAATACAATTATGAACTTAAATTCATTTACAAACATAACAAACATAAATTAAGTGTTTATTATAATAACTATTAAATAAAAATAATTAATACATTTTAAAGAAGAAACATTATCAATATGTCAATATATGTATATATTTCTATTCCCAACTTATTAATTAAATTAAATAATGTTTACAAAATCCTACTAGAAAGTTCAAAAATAAACTAATATTATTTGACTTAGTTCCAAGTAAAGTGATATTATAACTTATCAATCCCAGTCAATCCCTTATGAAGACGAATAATAAGACAGTAGAGATGAGGAAGTTCCAAAATAAACTAATATTATGTGCTTTATCAATTCTAGTCAATCCCTTCTGAAGACAAATAATTACTGGTCACAATAATAATTCCACGGTAGATTTGAAGTATGTGATTCAAGTTTAGTGTTTTTCTAGTAAATTGTAATGTCCCAAATTTTGAATTGGGTCACAATGGACAAATCACATTTTCCATATTCATGAAAGTTGTTAAAGGGATGTTAAAAGTCAAATAATTGCCAAGGAGGAAAATCAGTAATTTCCTAGGTTGGGGGTGGAAGCTTTGAGATTTGTAATAAAGGGGATAATAAATGATGTTTAGACATTAGAAGAGGATAAATATTTAATAATGTATCTTATTAAATAAATACACGATAAAATTGAAATGGCTATGGAGAATGGAGACACATGGAGACTATGGGGCCCACTCAAGTTAGAATTCCTATGTTAAATGGTATCCTCCTCTTGTAATTTCGAATATATGGGAATCCTAATGTTTTGGAACGGATTATAAGATTAATATACTTGTCCATATACTTCATAGGTCTAATTTGGGATGAATTGTAACTTACATGGGAGAGGAAGAGCCAAATGGCAGTTTCATGGACACTTAGTTAGATTTCCCTTACATTTATGACATCTATGACACCAATGATGGAGATTCTATGACAGTTATGACACAAGTCAGATGAGAATGATGACATACTCACATACTGAAATGTCAGGAATGAATATAGCATCTTAGAGGTCGAATTTGGGAGTTGGAGAAGGCCAAGAGGCTCCTACTCAACTTTGGGAGAAGAGGGAAGGTAAAGTGAGAGGCCACATGGCATAGCATGAAAAACCATTTATGATATCGAATTGGGAGAGCCTTTCATTGTACATTTATGATTGTAAGTAGTTCAATATTCTATGTTATTCATTCTCAGAAAGTTTCAAGTCAGAATTCCCAAGATTTGTATGTCAAAATGACTTTTGATGAGAAAACAATGACCATTTCCACTCTATTTTGATATATTCCATGGTAATGCTTATTATTTCGAATGGAGGAATTTATCTCTGATAAATGTATGATGGATGGATTGTAATTAATGTGTATTTCAAGTCTCATGTTCAATATTTAATCATTGGAAGCCATTTTACTCATTTTTATTGCATTGGGAGAAGATTTGGAGCATTTCCCCCAAGGGTCTAAATTGTGACTTGGGAGTTGTTTTGGAAAGATTCATAACAGCCTGTATAAGCTGAACGATGACGCATATGAGACTTTGAAAAGGTCCCTTACACATACCCATCCTATGTTCAGAAATTCAAGTAACTTTGGGATTGTTTGTGAAGCCATTTCTGGCAATTGCCTAAGGGGAATTGGAGCCCCAATTTGCTAGTAAGGACTCACTCTTTGAACATAACATTAAATAATTTTACAGAAGTTATTGGGAGGTCAAAAAACATACATGAACATCATATCTAAGTTATATTATCAGTCATGTACTTTTAGAGAAAATTTGGAATCATTTGGGTCAATTTGGAGGTCTAGACATCAAAATTAGTTAAGGTCAAAATTGGGGAAAAAGTGAAAAAATTGGTCATTTAAAAAAATTGCAAAAAGAGGACATTACAGTGGTATCAGTGCATGATCTTGGCACATGATGTGGTCTGATATTTATGAGTACAATATTTCAGGGACCACCATTATATATTAAAACCAAAATTGCTTTTGTTGAAGAGGAAAAAAAAAGTGGGAGAAGAAGACAATTTTTTGGAAACTATGACTAGGCATGAAAAGATAACCTCATATGAAGGTGAGGAGATAATAAAAAAACATGGAACCTATTTTTGAAGACATGACCAAGAATATTATGAAAGGATTCAAATTGTTGGCTATCCAAAGTTTGGAAAAATATATTGATTTTAAGAAAACCAAAGGGAAAAATGCATCAGTTTGCTTGAAGGAGCAAAAGGAGGAGACCCATGAACCACCTAGTTCTGAAATAGGTGTAGTAGAAGAAGTAGTACATGAAGATGATCAAAATTCACTCCTAAGTGACTATGAAAAATATGAAGAGACATCACATGAGTATGACGAAGTTTTTATTGAAAATACTGAAGATAATTTTGAGACACATGCTACCTTGGAAATGAAACAAAGAGAATCTACTGATAGATTCTTGAACTATGAAGGAGTACCTACTTATGGGTGCTCACAACTCTATGTTGGTGACATAGAGATCATATTTCAAAATTTTGCTGCAAGAAAAAATTCCATTAAACATGAAAATGAAGACCTTGTAGCAATTGAAGAAGAAACAAGATCAATTTCCCCATCACCACTTGAGATTCATGAAGTTGGTCCAAGAAAGAATGAAGAAGATGAGGAGGTTCATTTTCAAGAGCCTCATTTTCTTGAAGGGTCCTTAAATATGAATGAAAAGAAGATCCAAGAGGCCCTTAGCATAATATATGACACTCAAGCATTGGTATCAAATTCTTGTTGGAGAGCTACTTCCTTGGAGGAGCCATACTTCCTTGAAGACATGGAGAAGATTCAAAGAGCAATGTGCAACATCGAAGGTAATTTCATGTCTTTGATTTTTGATAGAAAAAATTTCATTGAGCTTATTGAATAGTTACATGAATCCTACTTGAAGAATAATGAAGTTATTCATAAGGTCACAATTCAAACTGAGCAACTTCTTGAAAAGTTGCAAGGCATTTGTTTTTCCTCTTATGTTTCAGATTTTCAAATGGTAGATTGTTTGGAGGATTCTCTTGACATTGTGGATCATGAGAAACTTGGAAATTTAAATGTACTTGATGTGTTTGAAGATGAACTTGAAGAGATCCAAACACTTGATGTGGTGGAAGAGAAACTTGAATTGTCTTTTGATGAAGGGTATGCAATTTTTAAAGAAGAGCATGATTCCTCTACATTGGAACCAATCTATGAAAAAGGTTTCACACTCTTGAAGGAGATGCGTGATACTACCCATATGGATCCTTCCCATGATGAAACTTATGAACCTTTTGATCATTTCGGTGAGTTAGTTCATTCTCCTACATCCTATAATTCCATGTTTTGTAGCATTAGTCTCAATGAAGTATGGGTGAAAGGGTTCTTTTTGATGGTGCCACATGAGAAGTATGAAACTACTATATTTACTTTTTATGATGACATGACCGGAGAAAACTCGTATTCACATTTGCAGTAGAATCCTTTGTTACTTTATGCAGATGCACATCTACATTGATGCACCTATGATATACATTTGAGTCACTTTAAGACTCATGGTTTTTCTTGCTCAACACTTGGTTCATTTGATGTTGGAGGAACTTCATCCGACACTTGGGTGAAGAGGGATATGATTGAGGAACTTTATTATTGGCAGAAACATCCTCTATTATTTCATGATGATATACATATTCATGGGTGTATTGATCAGACTTCTTTGAGCCACTTGAAGTCTTCATATTTTATTTGCTCCTTATTTGGTTCATATTTTGGTGTAGGTTCTTCATTGACTTCTTGGATGAAAGAACAAATGGCTGATTATTATTTTGATGCATATTACATTCTTTGGGAGTAGCATTATAGGACATGGGATCCTCACCTATGTCATTGGAGCAGATTTGAATTGTCACTTGAAGCATGTATGCACTTGAAAAATGGTAATCTACTCACTTGGAGGTATAAGCGCTTTCATCATTTCTTGGTGGGGAACCTCCTTGATGTACATTCTTATTATGTTGTTATATACTTTTATGATATATTTTATGCACTCGTGTTTTTTGGAAGAATGCATACAAAAAAATGTGATCCATGAATTCTCTTTCCAAATCGTATGATTTGGAGAGAACTCTTAATTGTTGGAGTGCAATGCAAGCAATGGGACCCTGGGATAGTTTTTAGTCCCATTGATTTCAAATTATTTGGGAAACAAGCAGTATGGGATATGGATTCCCCACTTAATAAGGTTATTTTAATTAGAGTAGTGAAGCAGCAAGCATTGTTGCTCCTCTCTAAAATATTCATGGAATCTCAAGGACTCAAGGTCGGAAGCTCAGTGGGAACTTTAAAGAATCATACAGAAAGCAGGTTCTTCAACAACCATGTTTGAAATTGCTCGAGGACAAGCAATATTGGGAAGGGAGGATTTGTAATGTCTCAAATTTTGAATTGGGTCACAATGGAACAATCACATTTTCTATATTCATGAAATTTGTCAAAGGGATGCTAAAAGCCAAATAATTGCCAAGGTGGAAAATCGGTAGTTTCCTAGGTTGGGGGTGGAAGCTTTGAGATTTGGAATAAGGGGGATAATAAATGATGTTTAGACATTAGAAGAGGATAAATATTTAATGATGTAGATTATTAAATAAATACAATAGAAAATTTAAATGGCTATGGAGAATGGGGACACATGGAGACTATGGGGCCCACTCAAGCTAGAATTCCTATGTTAAATGGCATCCTCCTCTTGTAATTTTGAATATATGAGAAGCCTAATGATTTGGGATGGATTATAAGGTTAATATACTTGTCCATATACTTCATAGGTCGAATTAGGGATGAATTGTAACTTACATGGAAGAGGAAGAGCCAAATGAGAGTTTCATGGACACTTGGCTAGATTCCCCTTACATTTATGACATCTATGACACCAATGATGGAGATTCTATGATAGTTATGACACAAGTCAGATATGAAGGATGAAATACTGACATACTAACATGTGAATATTGAATAGATCATTTTAGAGGTTGAATTTGGGAGTTGGAGAATGCCAAGAGGTTCCTACTCAAATTTGAGAGAAGAGGGAAGGTGAAGAGATAAGCCACATGGCATAGCATGAGAAACCACACCATTTCGAATTGGATTTCTTTTATGGATGAATTTGGAACATTAGAAGACTAATAATGTTTATAAAATACAGGGATCATCCATGAGAAGAAGCTTTTTCTCATTTGTGAAATTGTCATTTGTGAATTGTGAGAGCTAGTGGATGACTAGTTTCCTTGCTTAAGCCAATTTTGAGGGTGAAAGATTCCCATCCTAGTTGGTGTTTGGAAATTCCGCTCAAGAATTTCATGGATATTTAATGGATTCTTATTTGCAAGTTTAATCTATAGGAAATCACGTGGATTCTTCTATTGCAGCACTCTCTCTCAACTATTTCCATTTTTCACACCATATTCATGCCAATAGAGGGATTTCGCTTTGGGTGAGCTATTGATCTATTTTGGGAAGATTATAATGCCCATTATCTTATGTTCTGATGTATATAATCTTTATTTCATGTTCATAAGACTCTCAGGTCGAAATATCCAAAATGATTCCTGTAAAAATGTTGAACAATGAAGAAATAGTGTCATTTCCCCACTATCTTGTTATGAACCATTGTAATGATGATGATTTCAAATTGGGAGAGAATTTCGTTGTCAATTTAGGATTGTAAGAAGTTCAATAGTTTATGTTATTAATTCTTAGAAATTTTCAAGTCGAAATTCCCAAGAGTTGTATGTCAAAATGATTTTTGATGAGCAAGCAATGAACATTTCCACTCTATTTTGATATATGCCATGGCAATGCTTATTATTTTGAATGGAGGAATTTATCTCTGATAAATGTATGATGAATGGACTGTAATTAATGTGTATTTCAAGTCTCATGTTCAGTAATTAAGTATTGGAAGCCATTTTACTCATTCTTATTGCATTGGGAGAAGATTTGGAGCATTTTTCCCAAGGGTCAAAATTGTGACTTGGGAGTTGTTTTGGAAAGAGTCATCACAGCATGTATAAACTGAACCGTGATAAATATGAGACTTTGAAAATATCCCTTACACATACCCAACCTCTCTTCAGAAATTCAAGTGACTTTAGGATCATTTGTGAAACCATTTCCAGCAATTACCTAGGGGGAATCGGAGCCCCAATTTGCTAGTAAAGACTCCTTCTTTGAATAGAACATTAAAGAAGTTTACAGAAGTAATTGGAAGGTCAAAAAACATACATGAACATAATATTTAATATATATTATTAGTCATGTACCTTTAGATAAAATTTGGAAGCATTTGGTTCAATTTGGAGGTCTAGACATGAAAACTAGTTAAGGTCAAAATTGGAGAAAAAGTGAAAAAAATGGCTGATTTAAAAAAATTCCAGAAAGGGGACATTACATACAGCTCGAAATGAGTCTATTGAGTTGATTATTTCATGGATTTCTCAACAACTCTCTTTGTAGTGATAAGTATGATAGCATATTTACATCTTGAAAATATGCATACGTATCATAATTCGTAACAATCATATTAATAATAATGTGTTTGGTAAAAGTTGATAGGTTTATAAGATAATTTTATAGTTGGCACCAGGGTTGGAATTTTATTTTATCTTTATCTTTCAAACTATTTTTTTATTTTATTTTTGAAGTTTTGAGTTTTTATCTATGCACTCACAAAACTTTTCATTAAAAGAGTTACCCTTCAACTATGAAGGTAGAGTTCTCTCATTAATAAATTTTTATTAAAGAATTGAAGCAGTCAAGCAATTAATTTTTATTATATACTCAACAAAAAACTAACAAAATTACTTATAAAAAGTAACACAAACCAATAATTAACACTCACTAACATTATGCAATATACACCTACTAGCATCCATATTACCTGCAATTAAAATTTGCTTTTGTGAACAGGTTTCAAAGTTCAAAGTTTAGTCCCTCAAAAAAAATATTTAATGACGCTTTATAGAAATCCCGAAACATCAGAAATACTTATATTTAGTACATTCTCCGAAAATATTTAGATGTATTTGACTACAAAAAATGCTTGGTAATTGGCAAAACGTCCCTAAATTCCAACACTATTTGGCACGTTCTACATTACACATTACTGTGATAAATACATTATTAATGTACTAGTGGACTATGATTTGATCACAACTCGTTAATAGTAACTTTATTTACCACAAAGTTTGACTAGAATTAACCATGCTTAACTAATGTTTGATGGTGATTCACTTTAGATAACCATGTTTAACTTTGGTTCATTATATTTGATTTTAGTTTAACCAAATTAACCAAAATTTATTTTAGTGAATCATTATAATTTTGTTGAACATAATTAACCATATTTACCATATTACACTAATTTTGATCTCAATTAGTTATAAAAAATAAATTACAAATAAAACATATAATAAAAACATTTAAAACTTAGTAGACTCGATTTGGAAAATCATACAAATATCGTAGCGAAGTCCAAATATAAACTAAAATTATTGACTTATCAATCCTAGAGAAGCCCTTCCAAAGACGAGTAATAAGATGATACATTTTAATTAAGTGATTCAAGTTCACTCCCTTTCCGCTATAGTGGTAAATGAGTAGTGACTTGATTATTCCGTGGCTATCCATAATAAGTACATTTACATTTCTGAAAAAAATGATAAGTATCATAATTATTTACAAAAATAATAATAAATATATTGTATATTTAAATTATATATTAATAAAATATATTTTTTAGTGCCACAAGTTAGTATACCTTATAGTTTATGGTATTAAAGTGATGTTATTAGCATCACAAACAATTCAGTTGTGTTAAGGTGTAGTTAAGGTGTATTAACACTAAGATTTTGCGGTGTTAATGTGGTGATATAATGAACCTTCAAAATTAATCCAAAAACATTTAATCAAATTTCCTCTTAAAACCATAGGGAATAATTGGCTAACAGAATGATCCATTGTAATGTTCCTAGAAATTGGAAAAAAAAATATTAGGCTAGTAAAAATACCTATATGGAACATTATTCGACTTGCGGAAATATATCATACATTACATGTACCACTGTTTACTCGTGAGCTATTCTTACGTTTTGTCATTTTACTTTCAGTCATTATTATTGATGTATTTTACTTACGATGTTTACTGCTTACTTCTTATGATTATACCTTTGTCGTGTATGTGTCGTTACTTGATTTAAATGCTTCGTCCTTTCTGCATAGTCTTACATGTTATTTATAAAATCCTAACTTAACTTTGTTTGTGGAACAAAGTGGGCGGAGTGGCAGGACTCATTCTCCCATGATGGTCTGAAAGGTAAAGGCATTTACTTGTTTGTGGGCTTACTTAGTTCTTCGAACTAAGGCACCTATTTTATTTTATATGCAGATCATACTTTGTGATGGAGTCATATTTAAAGAGCACTGAAAATTTCATCCTAAAATACCTATTATTTGTTGCTATGGTTCCTCACCGACGGAGATTTATAACGTGGTAAGTGATGTTGTTGTCAATTTAGCTATCATAGCTAAATTTCCTATGTACTACTTATACTTCATTATGGTTTATAATTCGTCGTTTCACATCTCGGTATATTTTACGTTCTATGTTTATTTTATTAACAATATTAACAGGTCATATGTTTTCTATTGCAGGTTTATGATATTGGCTTAAAAACTAGACCTTTGATTTTTTTAAGGGTTAATTATTAACATGGCATATTTTATATGCCATGTTCACTAAGCATTAAGCTTAGGGAAACCATATTATGTTAAGGCTTTAATCCTATGGTTTACATGTTATATTCAATAAATATTCCTTGTGGCTTGACTTATGACTAGTGCAGACCAAACATGGACTATGCACTAAACCTAACATTGCAATGTAATAAACCTCTGATATGATTTGGGGTGGCAAATATATCATATGGTTGAACCATATACGTTCAGGTTTAATGATTTGCATGGTATTGGAGACTATCATTTTGCAACGATATCAAACTATGTAAAAGTGGGTTTTTGGTAGTGATGTTGGAAACCAGCTGGTGCCATTAATGCACCTTCATTTTCGTGGCATCCCAAACTTAGGCTTGGCTCATGATGGAATTGGTTTTCAGTTTTTCATTTGGGGTTTAGTATTGCCTCTACGCAAGGAAAATGGAGGTGACCTCCAAACTTCAAGGTATGTTCGTTCTAGGTTTTTATGTCTGCAATTCGTTTGTTGCATTGCTCTCCTCATTGTCATACTTCTCAATCCTATTTTCTCTTGGTGTTTCCAGGTACCGAGGTATGGTGAAGAGTAGCATGGATCAAGCTCTGTTGTTGGCTTGAATGTCGAGCCAAGGTGCAAGGTAAGCCTTTCCAACAATCCTACGCTTGTTATCTCTCGGCTTGACTGTGTTTTGTTTCATCGTTTTTGTTTGGAGCTTCTCTGTGGGGTTTTGGATTCGCGTTCGGGCTTGGATGAACAGACTTGGGTTTTGTAAATATTGTTAGGATTTTAAGCCGTGGGTGATTCTTACACCCTTACAAGATCTGCGTATAATTTATGCTCATGGTAAATCGCTATTTTTGGGTTTGGGCTTTGAGCCATGGGCTACACCATTGCTTGCAATGGTGCCATAGCCCATTGGCATGCCTGTGTCAACTTGGCTGTGATGATGGAATTACTATGTAAATACTTTACTTAGGGTTTTGGCATTCCTGTGAAAAATATGTATACTTTCATTTATGAAATGGCCGCAGTTATTATGCTTATTGTGTATTGTGTTGATTTATTTGCTGCGATATTTGTTTTCTCAGTGGGTTAACATATGGTATTTTTCCTTCGTTAATGGACTCTGTATAATTAGTTTAATTAGATTTTGACTATAATAATTGTCAGTGCATGGGTTGAGGCCATACCGTTTATGGCATGAGACCTCCCACAATTTCTGCGATAGATGAAGATGGTTGTAATGCTGTTAATACTTCGTTTGATTAAAATGTAAGGTGCAATGGGACAGAGCCTTGGGTATAGACCCACATAAGATTTTGTTGGTGTAGGGGAAAGCATTAATAGTGATCTGTTGGGTGTTTATATATAGTGTGTATTTTATTCTTTACAAGCCGTGGCTTGGGGCTAATACTATGCATTGCTTGCTGAGAGTCTTACAACCTCTTATGTAATGATTTATTAATTGGTTTTAATATCATGTGGGTTCATATAATTTGGACGAGGCCATGAATCTCTGCGCAGAGGAAGAGCTTAAGTCTTACAACTTAACTCTGGTGTAATGGTTTGTTATTGTAGTATTATTGAGTTTATTATTAAAACCTGCATATGTTGTATATTATAGCGTGGCCTTGGTAAAAAATACCCACAGGGTTTGAATCCTATTCGTGGGTAATGTATGAGTTGTATTTATAATTTATAGATGAGAGTTGTGCTTGTATTCCCACAGCATTCGATTCATGTTCCCATTGTAATTATTGTGGTTTGTAATATGATTTCGATATGTTTAATACATGAATCAAATCCTATGTATGATATAATGTTTGATTCCTTATATGGAATATCTATTGAGTTATGTATTTGGTTAATGTTAAGCATATATGATATGGTTTTTTGATTTAGGCCCGTGACTTTGGTTTGAATACCCACAAGGGTCAAAGTCGTGACCTCTGTTTATAATTACATAGTTCTTTATAATTTGTTTTTAAATGTTTTACTTGCTGTAAATTCTATGCAATAGTTGTGAGGGTCCTTTAAAAGATTTATGCATGTGATTATGATATGGTTGTAGTGAGGACTGTGGATTTTATATATGTGAACATAGATTTGATCTTGGACCAAATGGATAGTCACAATGCTTACTTTGTTCATTTATTTATGATGATGTATTTTTAAATGGAATTTTTTACTATTTAGAAAGTATTTAATGTACAGAACTTGAAAGGTCCTTTAATGGTTTATTTTTCTTAGATATTAACATAGAATTCTTCTCGATAGTATTTTGATTTGTTTATGTTTGATGTCTATATATTTTTATATATATACATAGTAGTTAGTACCTTAGGTTGTATAGATGGTAATTTAAACCTAAATGTATTTAGAACCTACTTCTAAGATTAATCTATTTAAATCTATAACATGTCTCTACTGACAAATGGAGTATGTAAGTAGAGTATATAAAGCCTAAGCGAACAATAATAGGAGGTCTGAAATAACCTAGTTGTACATAACCCAATTTTATCAATAATACTTCTATAGAAATTAAACTAGGGTGTAGAACCCTTGATGAACATTAGTAAATAAATTGAACTTGTAGAAATAAACAAATAAATAAACCTTCAAGGATAACCTGATATAGGAAATCACTTACAGCCTAAAGTTAATACTTTAAGATGCAAACCCTAGCAATTTTAAACAAAGAAACATATACATTGGGTTAGGAAATGCAAATTAATCATTTACATAACATAACTAGCATTTATTCTAGAAAAGTAGAATAGAGAGTCTAGGGCTTCATGCCTATAAATTTAAGCTCTGTTAATGGTTGAACTTGCACACTCAAATAACCAACATTAACAATTCAAGACAGATCTGACCTCTGTTTTTTATGGCCAAATCACTTGGGAACTACCACGTTCCACCCAACCATGACCCAAAACCATTCCTGGTTTAAATTTGGATCCCCTTGAGCTGGACTCCAACATGCAAGTAGCTTAGATCTAATAAGGTTGGGTTTCCAATCTGGTATATCAGATCTGGAAAAGTTCTCCTTTTTCCTTCCAAGAAAATGTTCTCCAAGAATTTCTTGAGAGCAAAACAGGTAGAAAATGACTCCTCTAATGATAGATCAGAACCCCAAGCCTTTCCTTGGATTGAGTCTTTATAGACATATTTTTCAGTCAAAAGGACAGTTAAATCAAGAAACCTTGGTTTCTTTATTTAACCCTTTTTCAATTACCTTGGGTAATTTATTAATATTTTAACTTAGGAACTTTTTACTAGTTCCTAATTTAGAATTTTCAAGTTTTGGACTATTTATTACCTTTACATAATAAATAATAATTGGATGAAGCATTTCTTTCTCTTTCATCATTAATATTATAATTATATTCAACTCTTTATACATACCATGTACAAAGTACATAATAATATAACACTTGTTTAACATTTGTCTTTGAGCATCATATACCATGATCCCTAGATTTAATGACAGTTCTTCATTAAGGTCAAGTAGGTATACGGTTTAGGTCTACTAGGCTAGGAAACTCTAAAAATCCTTGCATGTTGGATTTCCATCGTATAACGTGGTAGTTCTTCAGTACTTTGATGAGAATAGAGAAATTAGAAATTTCATTTAATCACTTATAAATAAGTATGATGAGATCAATATTTTTCTCGAGTCGTTTCCACTTGAAAGTTATTAAATTATTTTCAGTAACCCCTAGTGCTTACCAAATACCATAATCGATGCTTTAATAGGGAGTTAGAATTTAGTGCAATTCCAGGGATCCTCGCTCAACACTAATGCTAGGATGTACTTGTACGATACACCTAATGATACAATGGCCAAGGATCCGATGCTCAAGGGATTATGCTCAACATCAACATGGAAGACTCCAGGTATTATTCCCAACACTTCCAATTATCTTTTCATGTGTTCGAAAGATTCTTGCTCAAGACAAAGGTAATTAATCATGTGTTCCATAAATCCTCACTCAATGCAAATCATTAATCACTCAAGTGCTCTAGAGCTTCCCTCTCAACAAAAACCATCCATCACTCAAGTCCTCTAGAGCTTGCCGCTTAACACAAATCATCAACCACGCAAGTGCCCCAGAGCTTCTCGATCAACACAAAAAATCTCATCAATCAAGTGCTTCAGGGTCCACTCCCAACACAAACAAGCATATATATATATATATATATATATAAATCTTGTTCATATGCAATGGTGTCTTCGACCCAATATAAATAGAAAACATCAAGATAATCATCATAATCAAAAGGCACATTCCTATAAGTGTTAGGTCCAAAATTTTCTATATTACATCCCTCCCTGCTTAGAACAACACTGTCCCTAGTGTTCTAAGGACTCGAAATGACATCATGAAAGAAGGCGGGGTAAGCCTTTCTCATGGTGGATTCATTCTCCCAAGTATCCTCATCAACCTCAAAGTGCCTCCATTCCACTTTCAACTGGACTATGGTGTGATTCCGAAGCTGCACCTCTCTCGTGTCCAGTATATGAGTAGGTTGAGGGGAAAACCCCCGCTCAGGTTCCACCTGTAATAGGGACCAATCAAAAACATGTTTAGTATCATAAACATATTTCTTTAACAAAGATGCATGAAAAATGTTATGGACTCTTACATGCATGGGTAACGCTACTTCATATGTCACTGGCTCTTTCTTGGCCAGTATTTCAAAAGGACAACAAAATCTAGGTGATAAATTGCTGCACCTAGCCAAGCTCAATGAGATTCATTTGTCTTTTACTTTCAAGTAAACATGATTTCCTATTTGAAAGTCCTTATCCTTTCTTTTCCGATCCGCATAACTTTTCTGACGATCTTGTGCTTCTTTAAGAAGCACCTGGACCTTGGTAACCAACTATTCCAATTCAATCAACAAATCATGCCCTAACATGAGCCGATCCACCGAGCTATCCAAAGTTACTGGTGTTCTACACTTCCATCCATAGAGTACCTCAAAGGGGCTCATCTTCGTGGAATTTTGATAACCATTTTTATATGCAAATTCTGTGAGATTCAAGTAATCCTCCCACTTCGTGGGATTGTTCATGACATACATCTGCAGCATGTCCTCAACAATTTGCTTTACTTTTTTTATTTTATAGTCTTTCTATGGGTGATGTGCAGTGCCAAAGTTCAACTGTATCTCTAATCTAGAGAACAAATATCTTCAAAAGTTTCCTGTAAACTTAACATCTTGATCCGAGATGATTTCCTTGGGATCCCATGGAATATAAATATCTCTTTCAAGAATATTTCACCAATGTTCACTGCTTTCTAGGTCAACTTCGCAAGAAATAAGTGTGTTACTTTCGACAACTTGTCAATGACCAAAAAAATAGAATCATTTTACTTCTTACTTTTCGGTAAACCGGTGATGAACTCCATACTAATGACCTCCCACTTACATTCTAGAATGGATAATGGCTATAGCAATCCTGCAGGATGTTGATGCTCACCTTTGAATAGCTGACATTCTTGACATTCTTGACATTTTGCAATAAATATTGCAATGTCAGCCTTTTACTTAGTCCAAAAAAAGTGTCTCTTGATGGAGGATATCATCTTTTGACATCTCAGGTGCTCGATGAAATTCCTTGAGGATGCTGGACCGAAGGTCGCCTCCTTCTGGAATATACAAATGATCCCTAGACCATAGAAGTCTGGATTCGTCGACCTTGTATTTATTTTGTTGTTGAAACAACCCATCCTCCTTGACTTTCTTGATGATTTCCATATATAACGGGTCAACTCCATTAGACGCTCTAATCCTATCATGGAAATATACACCAGTTTGACTCAAAGTCACCTCATATATCATATGACTTAGTTTCCTCAAAGCATCGACAACCTTATTTTATTTTCTCTTAATGTGATTTATCTTGAAATGGTACTCACTATGGAAATCCAACCATCAGGATTGCCTTGCATTTAGATCTGGTTGATCAAATAAATACTTTAGAATCATATTGTATGTCTTCACAAGGAACTTCATTCCCATGAGGTAGTGCCTCCACATCCTCAAAGCATGGATGATGGAAGCTAACTCAATATCATGCATAGGGTAATTCTACTCATGTTCTTTTAACTTTCGTGATTCATAACAGATCACATGATCGTTCTGAAAGAGGACTCCTCCAGGTCCTTCCTTTCTTGCATCCATGCAAACAAAAAAATCCCCATCAGGATCCACAATTCGTAACACTGGTGCGGTCATCAAAAGATGCTTAAGCTTTTAAAAAAATTCTTCACACTTACCGGTCCGTAAAAACTTACTTGCTTTCTTATGGAAAGAGGTCATGTGGCAAGCGATTCTTGAGAAGTTCTCAATGAATTTTTAATAGTATCCAGCTAATCCCAAAAAGGACCTATTTTTAGTGACACTAGTAGGGGTAGGCCAATCCTTTATGGATTTAATCTTTTCCGAGTCCATAGCCATCCATGTCTTGGAGATAATGTGGCCTAAATATTATATCTGTGGTTTGTAAAAATCACATTTACTAAACTTAGCGTAAAGATGGTGTTCTCTCAACACTTGTAGTACTATGCGAAGGTGTTGTTCATGTTCTTATTTATTATTTGAATAAACCAGTATGTCATCTATAAATACAAAGAAAAACTTACCCAAATACCTACTGAATATGTTGTTCATCATACACATAAAGTTTGCAGGTGCATTGGTAAACCCAAATGACATCACTACAAAATCGTAGTGCCTGTACCTTGTATGAAAGGTGATTTTGTGAATATCCCCATCGCAAATATGTACCTAATGGCACTTGGATCAAAGGTAAATCTTTGAAAATATTCTATCTCCTCCCACCCGATCGAACAAGTCATCGATCCTAGGGAGTAGATAATGGTTCTTGATAGTCATTTTGTTCAACTGACAGTTATCGATGCACATTCTGCATCTTACCATCCTTCTTCTTTACGAACAATATCGGTGCTCCCCAAGGAGACACAATGGGTTGGATATACCCTTTCTCTATCAATTCTTGCAGCTATAGTTTGAGTTCCACCAACTTAGGTGCACTCATGCGGTAAGGGGATTTGGAAGCTGAAACTGATCCGGGGGCTAGTTTGATGGAAAAGTCTAGCTCTCATTTCGGAGGTAATCCTAGGATTTCCTCAAGAAACACATCCTTGAATTCTTCAAGAACGGGGAAGTCTTCTATGTGTTACTCTTTATCAGACTCTATGTCTCGGATGTTCACTGCAACCAACTTGCAGCCTTTCCTAATGCATTTCTTCACTTGTAAGGAAGATATTTGTCTCACCGAAACTTTCTTTGGAATTCCTTAAACCTTCACTTGGTTCCCTTGGATATCGGTACATAGGATAGACTTGTGCAAGAAATCGACCATGACATGGTGCTATTCCAGCCAGTCCATGCCAATAAGTACATCATATGATCCTAAAGCTAGGATTTCCAAGTTTACTTTGATAGCAAAACTATTAAAGTTGACCTCACATTCTTTAACAATTTTTGAAACTTTTCATTTCATACCTTAGGCTAACTAAACTAGCCAAGGTTTATCCTATTTTACTTTGCCTAGCTTGCATTCATCAACAATTTTAGGTGAAACATAGCTTCGACAAATGCCGAGATCAATAAGTATTGAAATACAAATGCTCAAGATCTTACCTTCTATCTCAACCATTATAGCTTGATGGTCTGCTTGTCGGCCATCCATTGCTGCATAAATCTTCAGTGTTACCTCTATGTCCTCAATAATTGGTTCTTCCTGTAAGTTATGCAAGACCCCATCAGTCTTGTTCTTACAAAATCGGGCATAATGAGTCCCTCTACATTTCCAGCATTTGATCTGTAGTGGGGTATCATTGGCTCTAGTTGCTACTGGCTTGTTAACATTAGCAGATGGTACATAAGGCTTCATACCATATTTATTAAAGTTCTTGCTCGCTTGAAAGGTATTATTTTTCTTTCTGTATGGAAGTGGGTTGGACCCAGGTTTGCAGTTATCAGAGAAATTCTTAGACTTGTCTCGATTTCGGTTCATATTCTCTTTCCTTAGCTATCCATGATCATAACAGAGTCTAGCTTTATGCAGCGTGGTATCCAAGGTCTTAAGCATGTCGAATTCAATCCTGTCCCGAAAACTCGGAGGAAGAAATCCTAGGAACTATTGGATCTTTACCTTTTCTTCTTTGATGTATGGTACATAATGAAACAGATCTAGAAATCTTTTAAAAAACACATCCATAGTCATGGATCCCATGCATAGTTCGTGAAACTCTTTCACTTTTCTGTCAAAGAAACGCAACATATATTTCTCTTGGGAAAGTTTCCAAATGGTATCCGAATGTATTTATCTTAGCTCATATTTCTTGGTTTGTTTTAAATATATCCACCATCTTTTTTCCTTGTCATTCAAGTTATAGATGGAAAGACGAGTCCTCATATCACTTGAGTAGTTATGAACTTGAAAGTATTTTCTCATTCCCAACAACCACTCTTCAACCTTCTCTCTAGTGTTTACTTCACCTTAATAGGTTGGGGCTCTTATTTTTCTAAACTCCCCCTGAAGAGTGTCATAGCTTATTTGTTTCTTTCTTCAAGGAGAAAGAGATTCATCACTAGAAGGACTGTGATGATCTCCCTTTGGTGCTTCAAGGGTACGTTCCTCATTTTCTCCTTCTCTTGGGCTGTTGGCCTATTTATGGTAAGGTTTCTTTTGGAACTATTTTTGGACTGGGTAGGTTTACCCCGTGGGCTTCCTCCCATCATATTTCTTAGTAATGCTTCATTTATAGATTTCTGTTCTTTTCTTTCGTTCAGACTTTCTTCTTTGAGACTTCACAATTGTGCTTGAAGACTGCAGATAGTCTTCAAAATATCAGAATTCATCTCCACCACCAGTTCTCCTTCTAGGGTGGGGGTGTTAATTCCTCCTTTCCTGCTGTTATCTTCCTCAATGTTCATAAATTGAACTGTTGAGTAAAAGTTTCTTGAAATTTCAAAATTTTTAAATAACATAAATTTTTTCCTATTAGTAACAATTTTAATATCATACTTTATTGGTGCCCCCATAGGTCTCTTAGTTTTGAAACCGGGATCTGATACCACTTGTAATGTGCAAAAACCAGAAAAAAAAATCTATTAGGCTAGTGAAAATACCTATACGAAACATTCTTCGACTTGCGGAAATATATCATACATTACATGTACCACTGTTTACTTGTTAGTTGTTCTTAATTCTGTCATTTTACTTTCAATGATTATTATTGATGTATTTTACTTAGGATGTTTACTGCTTACTTCTTATGATTATACATTTGTCGTGTATGTTTCGGTACTTGATTTAAATGCTTCATCCTTTCTGCATAGTCTTACATGTTATTTATAAAGTCCTAACTTAAATTTTTTTGTGGTAACAAAGTGGGCGGAGTGGCGGGACTCGTTCTCCCATGACGGTCTGAAAGGTAAAGAAGTTTATTTGTTTGTAGGCTTACATAGTTCTTCGAACTAATTCACCTCTTTTATTTCATATGAAGATGATACTTTGCAATGGAGTCATATTTAAAGAGCACTGAAACTTTGATCCTAAAAGACCTACTGCTCGTTTCTACGGTTCCTCACCAAATCAGATTTATAATGTGGTAAGTGTTGTTGTCGTTAGCTATCACAACTAAATTTCCTATGCACTACTTATACTTAATTATGGTTTATAATTCATTGTTTCACATCTTATTATATTTTACATTCTACGTTTATTTTATTAACAATATTAACAGGTCATATGTTTTCTATTGCAGGTTTATGACCTTGGCTTAAAAACCAGACCTTTGATTTTTATAAGGGTTAATTATTAACATGGAATATTTTATATTCCTTGTGGATTGAATTATGACTAATGCAGACCAAACATGGACTATACACTAAACCTAACATTGAAATGTATTAAACCTATGATATGATTTGGGGTGGCGAATATATCATATGGTCGAACCATATACATGGGGTTTAATGATTTGCATGGTAGTGGAGACTATCATTTTGCACCGATATAAAACTATGGAAAAGTGGGTTTTTGGTTTTGCAATGATATCATATGTTTTCTTCTTGGCTCTGTGCAGGGAAAATGGGGGAAACCTCTAGACTTCAAGTTATGTTCATTCTATGTTTTTATGTCTACAATTTGTTTGTTTCATTGCTCCCATTGATGTCATACTTCTCACTCCTATTTTCTCTTGGTGTTTGTAGGTGCCGAGGTATGGTGAAGAGCAGCATAGATCAAACTCTATCATTGGCTTGACTGTGGAGACAAGGTGCAAGGTAAGCCTTTCCAACAAGCCTATGCTTATTGTCTCTCGGCTTGTTTGCATTTAGTTTCATTGTTTTGGTTTGGGGATTCTTTGTGGGGTTTTGCATTTGCCTTTGGACTGGGATGAACGTACTTGGGTTTTGTAAATATTTTTAGGCTTTTAGGCTGTGGGTGATTCTTACACCCTTACAGGATCTGCGTATAAGTTATGCTGATTGTAAATCGTTATTTTTGGGTTTGGGATTTGAGCCATGTGTTATATTTTTATCATTCAAGCTAGAATTTTGATCTTAGGATATTTAACTGAGAGAATAACATGCACATCAATAAAACACAAGAGACAAGAGACACAAATAATTTTCCTCAGGGAAACCATAAAGGAGAAAACCCTGCAACTTCCTCAGAGATAGAATCAGCAGCAAAAGCAAAACCCGAAAGCATAAATATGATCTCTCGACAATAGTAGTCTCTCTCTTGTCGCAACAACTTCTCTCTCTCACTCATGCGCCCCAACGAGTGATTGTGTGTGTGATAAATAGATAGGCTCACTCTCTATTTATATTCTTTTGTTCACTTAATTTCCACTCCAACATGTCGGCCTCACTTAACAATCACTTACTAGAGCCGACATCTCTAGGAGAGTCTAATAACCCTAGTGCCCCACAACTTATGGGGACTTTGTCTCCTCAGACCAACAATGAGTTTTATCCTTAACACAATGGTGGGGACTATTTCCCTGATTTAAAATAACTCACCTAGGGTCGACTTCTCTAGGATAGTCTAATAACCCTAGGGCCCCACAACTATGGGGACTTTAACCCTTGAAAAATAGGAGGGTTACCCACAATGACTTTACATGACTTGTTTACATTATTGAATCTCCCGATAGGAACATCGAGGCATGACATGACTCAAATACATTACAAACACTTCCTAGAATAAACATGGGGGTACAATACATAAGATATACAAGTGAATACATTCTGAAGTTACAATTACATCAACACTCCCTCTTAACTAGGAAGGTATTCTCTTGACACAGTTTATCAACACAAGTCTTCTTCTCTGTGTCATGTAGATCATCGTTGAGTTCTCGTCATCTTCATCTTCAATTCATCTTCATCTGGATCTGGATCATCACTCAATTTGGATCATCATCACTGGATCTAGATCATCACTGTATCTGGATCATCATCACTGGATCTAGATCATCACTCGATCTGGATCATCATCACTCAATATGGATCATCACTCGATCTGGATCATCATCACTGGATCATCACTACTGGATCATCATCACGGGTGCTATCTCATGATTCTTCTCATCATAGGAAGTTCTATAGAGCCAACCCTTTTTCCTGCTGGTTGTAGGCCTAGCCTCCATGTAGGTAGTTTCCATCACTTATATCTGACCCTAAGTAAGAATGGCCCACCCAACACTTACATCTAATCATGTAGGAACAAATCTATTGAGCGTTTCAGATTCTTCTTCAGACCGCTTTGTCTTCTCATTTTTTATTTTATGTGAACGTTCATCTTCTGATTAGTAACTGATAGATTTTTCCAGGCTATGCCTTGGCCGTCATTCGTTTTGTCCTTTCTTCAGTCCTGAGAACCACGGTTTGATTTTTTTCCAAAACTGCCTAGATGTGACTTCGTGCTGCGTTTTCCTTTAAAAATCCTTCAGGTCCACCTGCGAATAAACCAGAATGCATCATTCGTTTGATTTGCGTTAAAAAACAAAACAACAAATTATACTACTGAAAAGGCTAATCCACTAGAGAAGACATGCTTGTGAGAATAATACCAACGGCGGAAATCGGGAGGTAAATGACATCGAAAACCAAATGTCTTTCCCAGCCTCAATGGCGGAAGAGTAAAGGCTATAGGCCTGCAATGTGAGGGCGGGAAAGACTTAGAATCGAAAATTGGATGACTTTCCCTTTCGGAAGCTTAATGACTTTGAGAGCCGCAATGGCGGAAGGGAAAAGGATGACGACACGCGACGCGGGTGGGAAAACTTTGGTCGGAATTCGGAAGGATTTGACATCAGATGTGAAATGGATTTCTCAGCCACAACGGTGGAAGAGAAAAATATTTGGGTGTGCGACTGAAAGGCAAAC
This sequence comes from Pseudotsuga menziesii, assembly GCA_001517045.1. Taxonomy (NCBI): domain Eukaryota; kingdom Viridiplantae; phylum Streptophyta; class Pinopsida; order Pinales; family Pinaceae; genus Pseudotsuga; species Pseudotsuga menziesii. The sequence goes on along the minus strand of LPNX010741143.1, from coordinate 183,556 downwards.
GCTTATCGGCATTCAAAATGATTTGGACCTCGGATGCTAAACCGATTTGGGATCCGCAACGACGGAAGCGAACAAGCTTCGACTTCTGATCGAAAAAAGAAAGACTCCTGATCAATAATAATAAAAAAACTAAGTGTTTTAGTTAGCTTTAAACATTCGACAACATACAAAAACCCATTTTACCTCCGCAACAACGAACCACAACAACGAATATTCAATCCGATCGACAAGCCAAAACCAACCTTAAAATCTGTGACCCACCATAAGTCTCAAACGCAGGAATATTCTGAAAAACTAGGATGGACTGTAAAATCTAGGAAATCATCCACAATTAATGCATGACCCAAAAAATCCAGGGATCTAGATGATCAAACAAATGCAAAAATCATGAGGAGGGGCCCAATATTTAAGAAATTTGGGGAGAATGGTTGCAGCTGCAACAAAATCCTATAATCATATCAGAAAGGGATGCCCAACACTCACATCCGACCATGCGGGAACACATCCCATAGCCTTTTCAAAAAGGCCCAGCACTCACATCTAACAACCAAGGTCGGAAATACTCAGCACTTACATTCGACCATGTGAGGAACAAATCCTCCATGCCAAAAGGGATCTGTACTTACATCTAACAACCATTGTCAGAAAGGCTCAACACTTACATTCGACCATGCGAGGAACCAATCCTCCATGCCGAAAGGGATCTGCACTTACATCTGATCATTGTAGGAACAAATCCTACAATCACCTCAGAATGGATCCACACTCACATATGATCATGTAGGAACCAATCCTACAGTCACATTAGAATGGCCCTCAGTCCCAGACTGAGATTTCCTAGTAACTGACCAGGTGCCTCCATTCCAAGAATGGAATTTAGCGCTTATATATAATCATGTAGGAACCAATCCTGCATTCACATCAGAATGGCTCATCACTCATATCTGACATGCGAGAAACCAATCCTCTCATCATGAAAGAATGGTTCAGCCCTTACATCTAGCCATGGAAGGAACCAATCCTCTCACCATGTTAGAATGGCCCATGGACTCATCACTTCCCTTTGGAGGGAACCTCGATCTGGAGAACACCAAGATTCTCCCTGAAGTACTCAAACTTCACTCTAGCCAATGGATTTGTCAACACATCAACTATCTGTTCATTCGTCACCACATATTAGAGCTTCACTGCTCCCCTCTGCACCATATCCCTGATATAGTGATACTTGATCTCGATATGCTTCGACTTGTCATGGAACACCGGGTTCTCCGACAACTTCACACAACTTTGGTTGTCACAATATATACAAGTAGAATCCAATTGGATATCAAATAAATCAAACATTAGCTTCCTCAACCATACTTCCTCACAACTAGCTAAACAAGATGCAACATACTCTACGTCAGCTATACTCAGTGCCACACAGGATTGTTTCCTACTAAACCAAGAGATCACACCTAATCCCATACTAAATCAACACCCTGAGGTGATCTTCCTATCAATAGCACTGCCTGCCCAATCTGAATCAACATAACCTTCTAGGTTAATCTTTTGATTCGCCTCATACTTGAGCCCATAATCAATTGTACCCCTTGGGTAGCTCAGAATATGCTTTGCAGCAATCAAGTGAGCATGTCTTGGATCTGTCAGGAACTGGCTCAAGGTGTTCACAACAGAGCACATATCTGGTCTTGTGTTTGTCAGGTACATCAAGGACCCAATCATCTAACGATACATTGTAGCATCAACCTCTTTTGATGAAGCATCATTCAATAGCTTCAGGTTTGATGCCATAGGCATGGTCATGTCCTTGCAGTCCATCATCCCAAACCTCTTTAGGATTTTTACTGCATACTTCCCTTGTCTGAGGGATATTCCATCGGCATTCTACCACACCTCCATGACTAGAAAATAGTGCATCGACACATCATAGGAGCATCACTAGTCTTCTGCCTTCAACCTTGAAGCAAAGGTTGGAATCCACTTTACTCTCAGTAAAGCCTATAGTCATCAGCAATCTATCCATCATGTCGTACCATGTTGAAACTCAGGATTTTATGCATTCATTCACTCTGAAGCATCATACTCCCTATATCTTCCGTAATCTATGCACTGAAACATTCTGTACTGGAGTGACAAGTAGCTTCCTCTGCTACTAATGTTCTATGTATCCATCTAGGGTCACTGGATACCAAGATCCTCTATCTTTGAAAGTGTTCTTGCACCCATCTGTGAGCTTGTCATCCTCTATAGGCTTTCATCTTCAACCTTGTAGCAAAGGTTAAGATCTTTATCAAGCTCCTCATGTATGTGTTATCCCATGGGTGTCTTCTGAGCTCGTACAAGGAATTCTTTCATTTTCACACATGATTCTATGTGTCATGTGTCTCAACTCCCACTAGCTGCAAATGTCTCTTCATAGTTTATGCCTTCTTTTTGTGAGAAGCCTCGTTCTACAAACATTGCCTTGTATCCCACGATGTTTCCGTCTACTGCATGATGGAACTTCGAAATTCCCTTCACATATTGATACTACATCCTAGACATGTTTCTTCTTGAACTGGTCTTCCCTTTCTTCTTGGTTACTTCTTCATAGCTAGAAGGTTCTGCATCAATGATGCAACTGCATTCATCATATTATTCTTCATCTTGAACTATCATCACTTGTTCTTTAGAACAAGTCTCATCCTTCTTTGCTTGTAGGCGATTATGTATGCGATCTTTCCTACAAGTCAAATGTAATTGTATGGTTAGAAACATTTCATAAGAAATATTCATAATGGAAAATTCTTATGCATAAATATATGATCATGCAACTATTTTAGCCAATACAACATTCAGCCATATCTTACAGAAACGTTTCTAGATGCCTTCCATCTCCACCAGGACAACATCGAGATTGTGCACTAATCCAATATGTCAGCAAAGAGGTTTCATTCTAGATAAGTAGCAATGGAGAGTTGTATAGAACCATGAGCTACTTACCCATCACATGCATATTAGTAGTATATTGTCATCAATGCAAACATTCTATCATGCATAATACATCAACTGAATATAAACAAATGCGTAACCAAAAAAAAATCATGAAATGACAATTGAATACTTATCTTTATTTTTTTTGTGGGTAGAATCCTTCTTGAGCCTTAGCTTCATCATATTCTTCATTGATAATAGCATCGTTTCTTATCCAAATGCTAAGATGGATAAGAGGTTCTTCAAGAGTTGAGTTCTTCATATTCCTCACCGCTTGAGGGATCTTCTTTGCATGGTGAGAGCTTGATCTTTAGTTGCTCCCATATTCTATTCTCTTATTCATTAGAGGAAATTTCAACTCAAAATGGGCCTCCAAAGGAAAATTAATAAAATAATAGTCAAAATAATAAAATAATATTTATTAATTTTGGAGGAAGAAAATAAAAAACTAGTTTTTGTTCGTATTTTTGACATATCTCCTCGTGTTTTTACTCAAATTTCAATCGGGATAGCTCATTGGATGCATAATTAAATTTTGCATCCAACGAGTACCCACTCGACATACTTTTTATGGGCCCTGCTACCCCAAAAACAAGAAATACCTAAAAAACGTGATGATGATGTCATCATGATGTTTTTTCAAGTATTTCTTGTTTTTGGTGTAGCAGGGCTCATCAAAAGTATGCCAAGTGGGTCCTCGTTGGATGCATAATTTAATTCATTTAATTATGCATCCAATGAACTCTCTCGATTAAAATTTGAGTAAAAACACAGGGAGATATGTCAAAAATACGACAAAAACAAGTAGTTTTTTTATGATACCTATCCCCAAATTTATATTAAAAATTTGTTTAAGAGGTGCTCCCTTTTTGAATTTAAATTTTTTTTGATTGGATAATACATGATAACATGGAATTTGTATTATTTTGGGAAGGCCCATTTTAAATTGAAATTTCCTCTAATGATAAATCGAGCTTCTTTCTCCTTCCGAGAGTCTACTGAAAGTAATCACTTCCTTCTAGAACACATTCCTTGCATGAATGAATACCATGATCCTAGGAGGCCATTCAAGGTGGCTATCACCACTTCTTCTTCTACTGCTACAATTTTTTCTTTGATTTGAGAGACCCTCGTAAAGTATGACTATATGGTCTCTGCATTCTGGATCTTTACATTCTTCAACTATTTTCTCAAAGTCATATTCTTATTTATGTTATTCCCTTAAAATATCTTGGTCAAGGAATCAAACATCTTCGGTGTCTTTAGGGAAGACACTTGTGGTACAAGGTGATTTGTGATTGAATCAACAATGATCTTCTTGGTCTTGACCAAGTTCTTCTTGTGTAAGGCTTTTAGCCTCATCTCCCTCTGGAACTAGAACCTCTCTACTTGTGTAGGTGTCCAATTCATTTCATTAGAGGAAATTTGGGGTCTAAAATGGGCCTTATAAGAAAACAAGCCAACAATAAATTTTGTGAGTTGGAATTCAAGAACCAATAGAATTTCAATAAAATGAGTCAACCATAATGGTTGAATTGACATATTTGTCATAAAAGAAAACTACCTTTTTTGTTCATATTTTCGACATATCTCCCTGTATTTTTACTCAAATTTCAAGCGGGAGAGCTCGTTGGATGTGGAATTTAATTCCACATCCAACAAGTACCCACATTGTATACTTTTGACAGACCCCGCTACCCCAAAAACAAGAAATACCTGAAAAAAACGTGATGATGATGTCATCATCACATTTTTTTAACTATTTCTTGTTTATGAGGTAGTGGGGTCCGTCAAAAATATGCAGTATGGGTACTCTTTGGATGCGGAATTGAATTATGCATCCAACGAGCTTTCCCGCTCAGAATTTGAGTTAAAACATAGGGAGATATGTTGAAATTACAAACACAAAAAGTAGTTTTTTTCATTCTTCCTCCAAAATTAATAACTATTATTTTATTATTTTAACTATTATTTTATTATTTTAACTATTATTTTATTATTTTCCTTAGGAGGCCCATTTTAGACCTCAAATTTCCTCTAATGTCTTCAGAGAGATCATATAATTACATGCTCAGAATTTTTCAACTTCATCAAGATTATCATCAAGCTATTGTGATAGATCACTTTGAAATGAGAACCTCAAATGAAAATAGAAAAAGATTAGATCTTACCGATTTGAGGTGTCCGTCCTCGTTCCGGAGCTGGCTGATATAGGGTTTGTGAGAGAAACCCTAATTTTCAAAACTTGGAATTTTTTAGATCTGATTGTCTAGAAAGATATAACCCTTCAAGGTGAGCTGTCCAATGTACTCCTTTTCTGAAAATAGTGGAGGGAAGCTCCCTGAACAAGAAGCCCTAGTTTTCCAATTTCTTCTGTAGAAATTCCTGATACTGTTTCTGTGGTATATTCACAATTCATACCCCTATCTATATAGAAATTCAGAATGCGATATCCTTTCCTGTCACTGATCCAAAACCATAGGTTTCATCAGAATTGATTTCACCAATTGGGACTTATGATCATTTTCCCAAGGTGACCTGTTTCAGGACTGTTCAGAATAGCAAAGTTGTACGGACTTACACATGTCACTGTTTCATCTTCTAGGTGTGAAATTTAGAGAATAGAAAGTATAGTCCGTTCCCTTTCTATAAAATCTTCAAAAATTCCATTTTGACCTTTGTATCCCGAGATATAGGAATTCTTCCCAGGTGTCCAGTTTGGGGATGAATCGTGGGAGAGGTTGGAACCCTAACTTGGAGGAATCATATCTCATAGAATATAGAGAATATGAGGCTGAATTTTTGAAAAAGTGTAAATCAGGATTTTATCTTTGGCCTATGAAAGTTTCAGCTCTTGATCATTCTCGAATCCTGAGATATAAAGAATATACCAAAACGTATCTGTTTTAGTATTTTAGGGTTTTTTCAGCTCGGGGTCAAACTAGGGTTTGACTTTCCCTGAGTTTCACCCAACCAAAAATCTCAACCTAGGTCTCTAAAATTCAATTTTGATGAGGAGAGGAATCCTATGCCATGCTCACTCAAAAATTCATCTTCTGTAGAAAGCCCTAATTTCTTGCACTGAAAACTGAAAATGCTCAGAATTCCATTCCGCTTCAACAAAAAGATGTGCCCTTTATTGGAGAGTTAGCCTAGGATACTTTTGCTGATGGATTGCTAAGAGAGACCCAAAAAGTAAGAATCCCTAGCTTCTGTAGCTGCACAATGTCTTCTTCTTAGGTTAGCTCTGATACCATGTTATATTTTTAACGTTTAAGCTAACATTATGATCTTAGGATATTTAACTGAGAGAATAACATGCGCAAAAATAAAACACAAGAGAAAAGAGACACAAATAATTTTCCTCGGGGAAACCATAAAGGAGAAAACCCCACAAATTCCTCAGAGATAGAATCAACACCAAAAGCAAAACCTAAAAACATAAAGATGATCTCTCGACAGCAGTAGTCTCTCTCTTGTCACAGCAACTTCTCTCTCGCACTCATGCGCCCCAATGAGTGAGTGTGTGTGTGATAAATAGAGAGGATCACTCTCTATTTATATTCTTTGGTTCACTTAATTTCCACTCCAACACGTCAGCCTCACTTAACAATTACTTACTAGAGCCGACATCTCTAGGAGAGTCTAATAACCCTAGTGCCCCACAACTTGTGGGGACTTTTCCTCCTCCGACCAACAAGGAGGGTTATCCTTAACACAATGGTGGGGACTATTGCCTTGACTTACAATAACTCACCTAGGCTCGAATTCTCTAGGATAGTCTAATAACCCTAGGGACCCACAACCGTTGGGAATTTAACCCTTGAACAATAGGAGGGTTACCCACAATGACTTTACATGACTTATTTACATTATTGAATCTCTCTATAGGAACATCAGGGCATGACATGAATCAAATACATTACAAACACTTCCTGGAATAAACATTGGGGTGAAATACATAAGATATACAAGTGAATACATTCCGAAGTTATAATTACATCAACACCATGGGTTGCACCATTGCTTGCAATGGTGCAATAGCCCACCGGCATGCCTATGTGGACTTGGCTGCGATGATGGAATTATTGTGTAAATACTTTACTTAGGGTTTTTGAATTCCTGTGCAAAATATGTATACTCTGTGTTTATGAAATGGCTACGGTTATTATGCTTACTATGTATTGTGTTGATTTATTTTTTGCGCTATTTGTTTTCTCTATGGGTTAACATATGGCATTTTTCCTTCGTTAATGGACTATGTATAGATTTTGAGTGTAATAATTGTTAGTGCAGGGTTTGAGGCCATATCAAGTATGCCATGAGCCCTCCCATGATTTTTGCAATAGCTAAAGATGGTTGTAATGTTGTTAATACTTTGTTTGATTAAAATGTAAGATGGAATGGGATAGAGCCTTGGGTACAGACTCACGTAGGATTTCATCACTGTAGGGGAAAGCGTTGATAGTGATTTGTTAGGTGTTTATATATACTATGTATTTAATTCTTTATAAGCTGTGGCTTGGGGATAATGATGTGCATTGCTTGCTGAGAGTCTTACAAACTCCTATGTAATGATTTATTAATTGGTTTTAATAGCCTGTGGGTTTATATAATTTGGTCAAGGTCGTGACTCTCTGTGTAGAGGTAGAGCTTAAGTATTATGCCTTAGCTGTGGTGTAAGGGTTTGTTATTGTAATATTATTAAGTTTATTAATGAAAACCACATATGTTTTATATTATAGTGTGGCCTTGGTAAAAAATACCCACAGGGTTTGAATCCTCTTATTGGGTAATGCATGAGTTGTATTTATAATTTATAGATGAGAATTGGGCTTGTATGTCCATAGGATTCCATTCATGCTCCCATTGTAATTACTGTGGTTTGTAATACGATTTCGATATGTTTAATACATGAATCAAATCCTCTGTATGATATAGTGTTTAATTTGATATATGGAATGTCTGTTGAGTTATGTATTTGGTTAATTTTAAGCATATATGATATGGTTGTTTAATTTAGGCCTACGAATTGGGTTTGAAAACCCACACGGGTCGAAGTCGTGACCTCTTTTCATAATTACAAAGTTCTTTATAAGTTGCTTTTAAATGTTTTAATTGGTGTAAATTATAAACAGTAGTTGTGAGGGTCCTTTAAAATATTTATGCATGCGATTATGATATGGTTGTAGTTAGGAATGTGGATTTTATATATGTGAATAAAGATTTGATCTTGGACCAAATGGATAGTCATAATGCTTACTATGTTTGTTTATTTATGGTGATGTATTATTAAATGGAATGTTTTACTATTTAGCAGGTATTTTATGTAGAGACCTTGAAAGGTCTTTTAATGGTTTATTTATCTTAGATCTTAACGTAGAATTATTATGGATAGTATTTTGATTGTCTTATGTTTGATGCATATATATGTTTATATATATACATAGTGGTTTAGTTTGTAGATATTAACTTAGGTTATACAGATAGTAAGTTATAGATAAATGTATTTAGAACCTACTTCTAAGATTAATCGATTCACATCTATAATATGTTTCTACTGAGAAATGGAATATGTCAGTGGAGTATATAAAGACTAAGTGAACAATAATAAAATGTCTGAAATAACCTAGTTGTTCATAACCCAGTTTTATGAATAATAATACTACAGAAATTAAACTAGGGTGTAGAACCCTTTATGAACATTAGTAAATAAATTGAACTTGTAGAAATAAACCAATAAATAAACCTTGGATAACCTGATATACGAAATCACTTACAACCTAAGGTTAATACTTTAAGATGAAAACCATAGCAGTTTTAAACAGAGAAACATATACATTGGGTTAGGAAATCGAAAGTAATAATATACATAACATAGCTAGAATTTATTCTAGGAAAGTAGAATAGACGGTATAGGGCTTCATACCTATAAATTTAAGCTTTGTTAATGGTTGAAACTGCACACTCAAATAACCAGCATTAACAATTCAAGACATATCTGGCCTCTATTTTTTACGACCAAATCACTTGGGAACTACCACATTCCACCCAACCATGACCCGAAACCATTCCTGGTTAAAATTCGGGTTCCCCCGAGCTAGACTCCAACATGCAATTATCTTAGAGCTCCTAAGGTAGGGTTTCCTATCTGGTATATTAGATATGGAAAAGTTCTCCTTTTTCCTTCTAGGAAAATGTTCTCCAAGAATTTATTGAGAGAACAATAGGCAGAAAATGACTTCTCTAATGATAGATCAGAACCCCAAGCCTTTCCTTGGCTTGAGTCTTTATAGACATACTTTTCATACAAAGGGACATTTAAATAAAGAAACCTTGGTTTCTTGATTTAACCGTTTTCAATTACTTCGAGTAATTTATTAATATTTTAACTTAGGAACTTTGTACTAGTTCCTAATTTAGACTTTTTAGGTTTTGGACTATTTATTATCTTTACATAATAAATAATAATTGATGGACCTTTTCTTTCTCTTTCATCATTAATATTATAATTATATTCAACTCTTTATACATACCATGTATAAAGTACATAATAATATAACACTTGTTTAACATTTATCTTTGGGCATCATATACCATGATCCCTAGACTTAATGAAACTTCTTCATTAAGGTAAAGTAGGTAGATGGTTTAGGTATACTAGGCTAGGAAACTCTAAACATGCTTGGATGTTGGATTTGCCTCATATAACGTGGTAGTTCTCCAGTGCTTTGATGATAATACATAAATTCAAAGTTTCATTTAATCACTTATAAATAAGTATGATGAGATCAATATTTATCTCGAGTCATTTTCACTCAGAAGTTATTAAATTATTTTCAGTAACCCGTAGCGCTTACCAGAGCCCATAATCAACACTTTAACAGGGAGTTACAATTTAGTGTAATTTCAGAGCTCCTTGCTCAACACTAATGCTAGGATGCATTTGTACGATACACCTAGGGATACAATGGCCAAAAATTCGATGCTCCATATCTTATGTTCAACATCAACATGGAAGACTCCAAGGCTTATGCCCAACACTTCTAATTATATTTTCATGCGCTCCAGATATTCTTGCTCAACACAAATCATCAATCACTCAAGTGCTCCAAATCTTCCAGCTAA